>LKNJ01000813.1:260151-276613 GCA_002120245.1 Maccullochella peelii
GCACACACACACACACACACACACACACACACACACACACACACACACACACACACACTTCAGTCATCCTTTGCCTGATACAGGGATACAGGGTATGTACTGTAACACAAAACCAATCAGCAAGGCTGGGCAATATATGATGCGAGTTATGAAAAAGTTATTTTGCATTACCACTGCAGTTTTATATTGCTGTCTTCAGTGAAGTATTGTTTATTCAGTCATCATAAAATTATACACAGGCAATAATAACTAATTTGTGGTGATAAAGAAACGAGAGGAGATTATATTTGAATAAAAACTGCAGTATAAACAGTTTTATTACAAGGAAGGCATCATCAGATAGTGTTATATACTGGAAATTTAATAAAATATCATCATATTTTATCACCCAGCCTGATCTAAAGAGGAGAGTTTTACATAATCGAAGAGAAGAGAACAGAAGAGAAGAAAAGTATATGGTCGTCTATAGAATACCTCTGTGGATTTAGCAGAGACTCTACACTGTGTCCCTTGCTTCAGTGTCATTTATCATTGCGTCATTTCTGAATCAGAATCTAACAGGTCTAATCTAACAACCTCACTTTCTAAGGCAGAATGTTACAGAGAAAGCGGCGCAAAGTCAAAGTCGGACAGAATGCACTTAGATTATCTCCCTCTTGACAGAGAAGCACAGAAGAGGGCGCATCCTGACGATTAGGTGCGCTGAGATAACCCTGAGACAAAGACCGCCTCTTGCTGTGCAGCCTCTGGGAGCAGACATATGCACTCCTCACCTGGTAAAGGGCTCTACAGCCACCCAGATCCTGCCTGCCACAGCCTGGCCTGATCCATCCTGCCTCAACCCTGATGTCTCATTGGCATTCAGTCACACGCCTGCAGCAAGCAGCGAATGGAAAGCTAGGCACTAGCTCACCGCTATTAAGATTCTACAAAGCCAGCCGTTCCCCTGCCGCCACAAGCACACAGCGAATCACACAGCCAAGGAATAATAAAAGGGCTGGGGAAGGGATGAGCGTAACAGCTGGGCCAGCCAGTCACACAGCCAAGACACAGAGACAGGAAAAAGATTTCAGTATAAAATTTCAAAGCTCTGCTATTCATAAAGTTTATGAGGGCTGCAGTTTTTTTTCGCAGTTCACACTGCAGTATCAGCTAATGAAAATTATATACTTCAAGTGGCTAAATCACCAGTGCAAAGGCATAATCGCACAGACCCCAGTCGCCCCCTCCATCCCACCCTCTGTCATCTGCAAAACCACACCGTGACCACTTCATGATGAGCCGTATTACTGGCAAGCCTCCCATCGTGAACCACAGAGGGACTGCACCCCACCAGCCCATCGCCCCTGCCTGTATGTCTGCCTATCAACATCCCCTCAGAATTCTAAGCTGCTTGCTAATCACCCTTTGAAAGAGCAGACTAATTCAGATGTCAAGGCCCATTACCTGTGAGCTGTCTAGAGGTGACCTGAGCCCCTATCTTGCAGTGATAAACACCAGTTGGAGGATAATGCACATCTGGATAATAGGAAAGTGGCTAGTGACAAGCTGGCCAAGTGTGCAATCACTGAACGCAGCTGAGTGGGGTGGGGGGCGTGGAGGGCCTATGGCGTGTAGCAATCATCGTTGCATAAAGATAACGTCCTTCATGACTGCTGGGTCAGTCAGCCGCCGTATGGCCGCTGTGCCTCTGCTAAAATAAACAAGGCTCTCAGACCGAGGAGTGACTCTTCACCAGCCATCCCCTCCAATCTGCTCTCAGACACTGACGGAGACGATGCTCAACCAAAGGACGACCCACGCCACCCCATCCCCCAAACCCTCCCCAATTCTGTTTCACATATACAGGATGTGATTGATGCACTCTGAGGAGCAAGACAGCAGCAAAAAGCAGAAGAAAATCACACTAGGGATAAAACACTCGTATTTCCAGATAGCTATATCACATTTTTCCTCTTACAATCCTATTTTGACACTTACATATTTAGGTTTTTCTGCGATTTCCAGAGGATAAAATGATAAGACTAAATCAATTTTTATGACACAACCAGCTACAGAGGTTTTATGCCGAGTATCTGGACATCTGCTCTATGGATACATGACTATATACAGTGGGGCAAAAAAGTATTTAGTCAGCCACCAATTGTGCAAGTTCTCCCACTTAAAAAGATGAGGGAGGCCTGTAATTTTCATCATAGGTANTACCTATGATGAAAATTACAGGCCTCCCTCATCTTTTTAAGTGGGAGAACTTGCACAATTGGTGGCTGACTAAATACTTTTTTGCCCCACTGTATAATAAAATACATTTAGAAAAGAGTGATGAATGACAAATTTGGTAGAGCACACGGCAGATAGGAGCAGAGAAAAAGCAGAGCTCTCCACAAAGCAGGCAGAACAGTGGGTAATGAGGGCAAATAGGATGCAGGTCAAAGCAAAAATAACCACTTTCAATACCCATTACTCCTTGTCTATTCAGTCAGCAGTGAAACCCACCCCCAACTACAAATTTGCCTCCAATGTTAGAGCCCTATATACAACTAAAATGTAACAAATGATTTTATGACCCCTTAATAAATACATATTTACTAGGCCAGGATTAGAATTAGTCAACGCTATCTTTAATTGGAACAGGGACTAAAGGCACAGAGAAACTGAAATCCCCCAGAACCTCCCACTGATTAAAAAAAAAATATCCCAGAGGAAATTCGACATACTGTAAACACCCAAATGCTATTTGTATGCTTTACAGCTTTATGACCAATGCTATTGTAAGCTACTATAGATAATACAATTAGATAGTTAATTCACCCATGTTGAAGATGCAACTTCCCATAATGAGCTTTTTCCATGTAACGTAGATTTGAGTCTCCGTGTGTGTGTGTGTGTCTCTCTCTCTCACACACACACACACACACACACACACACACACACACACTCCTTGCTCATTAAACACTGCCACTATGACCTGTGTCCACCACTCTCCGCTCCCTGGGTATGTGATCACCGTAATATGCCCTGGGTCCGGACCAAATGGTTTTTGTTTTGTTTTTTCCTTTTTTATATGCTAAAAACACTTGTTTCTATAGTTGGCCTTAGGACTAATGACATGAAGGATTTCCTTCCAGTTCAGCGAATATAAATAGATAAACCCATTTATGCTCAGTTTTACCACTCTTTTTCTTGTTTGTTTGCAGAATACAGCAGTGACAAACAGATGCGAAATCATGGTTTACCAGCTATTCTACCCACATGTATATCACTGGATATAAACCTAAAAGAACTTCCATGAAGTAGAACTGCACACACATTTTAGATCTACAAGGCAATCAATCATCATGAAACATACTTGTCATCAATTTCAAAATGTACGGTTCTAACTCCAAACCATCTCATCAAGCGCGCTGTTTAAGTTGTGATCGTTGCAGGTGCTGCTGGAGCGTGCAAGAAGAGCAGTGCCAATTTGATTAAAGTGGGAATAATGAGAACGTGCTGGGGACTGGGAGTCATGCTATGCTGTTTGACTGTAGCCTACCGCTTTACTCTAATATCACCAGTTATCATGCACACACACACACACACACACACACACACACGAGTGGAGTATCCGGCTCTAGCATAGCTGCATTATTGAGGACTTGGAGTAGGGTTGGGAGCAACTTTATCCTTGTTTGTTTTCTAGTCGCATTACGCTTCCTCCCACCTCTGCCCCCCACGAACACACTGCAAGGCATGAGAGAGAGGGCTCTCAACTGGGATGCTATGGGGTGTTGGCAGCTCTGCTTTGCAGAAGCGTTAAGGGGAAACTGGTGCAGTTTTACACACCAAAAACTGTTTAAAAACAAGTAATTAATCCTGGAATTGAGTCTTGATAACTTACTTTGCCAAAAGTAAGAATTGTTTCTGATGCAGATCAACATATTTGATTATTTTAATACATTGAAATTTCGCCTTCACCATCGTTACACAAACACCAAAATGTCATCATGTATTTTTTTTTAGCTAGTCAGCAGTCAGGCAGGTCTGATTTTAGGTCTCAGTTTAAATTTAAATTATGTGTTAATTATGTATTTGGGCTGTGTACTTTTAGTTGTGTGTGTGTGTGTGTGTGTGTGTGTGTGTGTGTGTGTGTGTGTGTGTGTGTGTGTGCGCGTGTGGTAAGACAGCAACACTTCACTAAGTCTGACAGCTGCCTCGGGCACATACTGGAGATGCTTGATGAGAGTCACAGAGGACAAACAAGCTGTATATCAACAAAATGCTTTGTAGGATGATATAGCAAAAGGCCAAACAGGTACAAAAAGCACGGAGTGGTTACAAAGAAATAAATACAAATGAAGGGGGAAAAAAATATTTCAAAAACTGTGAGTGACCCAGGTTTTTAGAGCATTTGAAGGCCTATAATGACAAAGATATTTTAAATTGGATTTGGTTAAAGGCCTCACACTAAATAAATATGTAAGCAAAATGCAACATAGTCATCACTAGAATTACATTATTCAATAGAAGATCTAAATCACTATCATAGCATTATATCTTTCTGATTCAAAGTGAACAGGGAAGGGAGCGGGGAGAGAGACAGCAATGAAAGTTAGTAAGACATTAATGAGGCGAGGTTGGAAGGTTGAGAATAGCGATGGGACAACACTGTCACGCTCTGGTGCTGTGGCAACTGTCTTGCATCACAGTCTTGCTCAAGTGTCCCTGTGCAGCACGAACAAACCCACGAGTGTGGGGACATGCCAGTGGCCTGAAGGTGCTAACAAAACAGGAGGATGTGATCAAGTGTTTGCTGCTGTGCTTCTCATCTCTAAGACTGGTAGGGGTTAAGTATCACGACTATCAAATCATCAGCACCTGCTTGGAGTAAGCTGTAAAGTAGTGGTTCCCAACCTGTTTTTGGTTGATGCACCCCGAGAGCTCTAGATGAGCTCAAGTACCCCTTCATCAACACCAGGAGTGAGGTTCCAAATGTGTTCTTCAGCCATACCAAAAGTCAACAGATTCATCCCTATGACAACTGAGCAAACTCCATTCATTGTTCTGTAAAAAGCTAGTAAATGAAACCTGAGTTGGGTTTTCTTTGTCAAACCATACCAAGAGTTTGGCATTCACCCAAGTTTCTGCAAATAACCTAAAGTTTACATTACCGCCCACCATTTTCCAAAAAAGTATTTTACACTGAATTTATGCATCATTTTATTTATACTGTTTTTGAAAGGGAGCATTCTACAGTGTTGTGAGTCCTTGTGAAACAGATAGTACCTACTGTTTGGACTCAGCACCTGAACAAAGAAGATGTGCGTGTGTTTTCCAGGTCGTCATTTAGTACAAGAATCAACTAACAGAGAACTAAAACTTGCTTGAGTTAACTAATCCATCAGCATCAACCTGCTTTTATTGTTGTCAATGTTACGTTGTCATTCTGTGGAAGTCCAGATGTGAGTGGAAAATCTATGCTGTAGTGCCACACAATAATAACTATGAAAACAATAAAAGCAGGCATGGTAATCACTGTGATGAAGTACCTAAATGAAAGTATCTGCTGGATGATTTTTATATTGTAGTGAAATGAACTGAAAACAGTAGAGGGCTGGAAGGTAGGAAACACACACTGTGCAGTCTAAAACACTACAGCGTGCATTAGAAAATGGTCAGCAATAATATGGGGTATACATATTTGCAGTTAATGGGCTGAAACATGCAAAAACACTGGTATGGTCCTTTAAGCTTTTCCATATAGGAGCACATCAGAGCGGTGGTGCAGCAGCAGAATGGCTGATGCAATATTCTGCTTTTACTGTATTTCATAGTGTCTAGTAGGTTTGCCAAGTTTCATCTTTATATTCTATGTTACCAGCATTTTAAATTATTAATAAGGCACATGAGAGTTCACTACCACCTACAGTCCATTGTGTGTACACTAATCATTTTATCTATGTGTCTATTTGTTCATTCAGCCTTTATCTAGCCAGTTGGCACCAATGAGACTAAGAATGTTTTTTCCAAGGGATGCCTGGCCTAGAAAGCAGTTGTAGACAACATACAGTTACATGCATACTAGGCAACAGTGCAATTAAAATCACAAAGGGGTGCAAAAGTAGCTACATAAGCACCAAACTGCCAATAATCCAATAGCAGAGCAGCAGGATCAGTGCCCAAGCCTAAACAGATCTTAACAAAACAAAACATAGCCAATGTCTTATTGAATCTGCATAAAAAAAACACTCATAATCACTTTAAACTCACTAAGAAGGAGCTCATTCAGCCTTAAATTACTTTGTTATGAGTTCCTTGCCAAAGGAGCAGTGCACGTGATGGCTCTCCTGCTCCATTCAGCTGATTGTCAGAAACATCTCTATGGCGAGAACAGATGTCTCTAGTTATTTGACCAGGCTCTCTGGGCTGCTGTATTCCCACTCTCAATCCCCATTTTTTTGCAGCCAACTGCAAATCTCTTTTCAGTGACAAAGCATCGCCTGTCAAGAGGATGATTCCATTGAGAGGCACTTCCTGATATGAGAGGTGCATTAATGTGATTAACCCACACTCACTATTGCCGTTTTATTCGGGGGCTTAGGGGCTCATGTCACTCTGTATTCTTCTCTATTGGCATGATCAGCAAGTAATGGAAAATATGCTGCTGTGTGAGCAGAAGCAGGTAACTCAATATGTAATCTAGAGTACGCAACAAATTGTTATCAATACCAGAATCTACCGCTGCCTTCTCATATTACGCAATTTGACTTCAAAATTCAAAGAAAATTAAGAACAAAATTACCCTCTGAAACTCAGTAGCTTACAGAAACAGATGAATTATGCCATTCTGCAGACTTGCAACATGCTCTCATTATCACACCACAATTACCAACTATTAAAATCAATAAAGATCTTCCCATACAAATGCTGTTATTCCCACACCCCAAATGTGTTTGAGTATTTCAATTCAAACTATTAAATATCATAAAACCAATTCCAACTGTCTGACAGAGACACAAACAGCTGCAGAAGCAGGGTGCATCAATTTTACAGAGAGGGCTTGTATACATGAGTTTCATACACTCACACAGCTAATATTAATCATCTAAAAGAAGAAAGAGAGCTTTTTGCACTGGCGCCACCGTGTACTGCACTGAGAAATTATTCATTTGATGTCAGAGTCATCATCCATTCAGCTGCATATAAATGGCTACAGGTTGTACGTATGCTTTGATTGCACAGTGATTGAAGCTGCAAACATATATGAGGCACAGCAGAAAATAACTGAGCAGCGGAAAAAGGAATTCTGGGATGCCATTCATGAGCCTTTTCATCAGTCATCTTTTCCGTTCCTTAGCTAGGGGTACCGGCAGAAATAGACTCCTGTACTGAGCACCGAGCTTTTAATAGAGGCATCTCTCAGCTTAATCAAAGATACCAGGGTAATGGGAACATCCACCTCACGGTATATCATGAAATCTTGGCATAGGCTTAGTGTGAACTTATTCATTTCAAAACAGTAAAAGGGAATGTATGTGAGGATGTATGCATGTGAGAGAAGACTCTTGGTAGTCCCTAGAGAACATATGATGCACCAGAAGCAGCAAGAGAAAAGTAAGTGAAGTGCTGTGTGCAACTCGTTCAGCTCACATTCCTTTCGATCAATGGCTGAGATAGATAATAGGCTCCATAGAGACTTGCATCTTGCATTCTGTCTCTCTCTATCCTCGCCTTAAATCCCCATTTGCGCTTTTGCATCTCTGCACACTCTCCATCTCTTCCCTCCTAGCTCCGCCACCAAGCTGTCAGTTGCAGCACAGGAAGCCCACCAGCTCCAGAGGGCAAGGCAGGCAGAGCACAAGAAGATCTTGGGAAGAGCACAGGGAAACATCTGGTAGACCCAGAGAGTCTCTCCGTCGCTGCCGGCTGCCGTCATGTCTTCGCAACTTCCTGGCCTTCCTGGTAACAGCTGATCCTCTAGGACCACTGACTCCATCAGAGTGGAGAACATCCACTCGCTAACTCAAATATGCAAGAGGTGTGAATTAAATATGAGGCTACCACACAGGAATGTATACACACAGTGCAGATGCACACACATGCACAATACGTAATCATACAATATAACGACCCCATCTATATGCTGATGCCAGCGGGGCTTTGTGAGGCCTTTTATCAACATCGAAGAGCTGATCCACGCTGGTTAACCTTACATGTGGCTGAAATAGAATATGGACATCTAGGGCTGACTGGTTAGGATGACAGTGAACATATAGGTGATGAGGAATTTTGGCATCTTTGTCACCTATTACTTCCCGCTGAGCTTTAAAGAGCAAAAAAAAAAGCCTCACGTGGGAGTTAAGCCTGGAGCCAAAGGAAGAGCAGATTTTCTCCCCATCTCCCTTTATGTCTCTCTCCCTGTTTCTTTGTGTGTCTCTCTCTCTCTCTCTCTCTCTCCCTCACTCTCTCGTTCCTCTATGTCCTTTATTAATCACCCTTGGTTAGTGGGGCAGAGAGCGTGTTGTTAGGAGCTCTGGGGAGTGTAGAGCCATGAAATACACACACACCTTCATGTGCATGCACACTAAGAGGCACTGGACTCATAAATCTAGGCAAACATTTCTCCATTCATCTTGTTTGCTTATAAAAGATATAAAAATCAAAAAGATATTCATAAAAGAAAACTCCTATAAGACTACACACGTGTGCACACAGACACACAGCATAAGTACGCATGTGCACACATTAAAGCTGATCTTCAGGGATCCTGGGCTGAGGTCCTGGGACCCAGCTGCTGCTGCTGATGTAACCTTTTGAACGCTCTCATTTGTTGATTAGACATTCCAGCTCGAGCATACAAGCAAAGTAAGGTCATCTCCCTCACAACTGTAACACACAACTGTAACTCCAGTACCAGTAACACCCTTCACCTGAGGCCCTCAGCTTGGGTCAGAACCACTACAATACAGCAGCGGCATCACCAAGCCATCGCAGCTATTAGACCTCATTATCAGAGTGTTTGGATGCTGTAGCCAGCATCCTTGGAGAGCTGGATGTGGAATGATGGTACAATGGGATACAACACAGATAGCCACTCTGGCTTTGGTGGCCAATGGGTAGCAGAGTAGCCTGAATAATGGAGGATGTAATTAGGCCTTATTCTATGCATGTAAGTGCACTTAGCCTAGAAGGCTCCAACTGGGCTACAAGCCATTATTACCATTATCACTATTCGATCTCCCTGAGAAAGCTGTGAGAGAATTGGCCAAATAGATGTTATGGGACAGTAGGAGGTTGACAGTAGAAGTCTGGGATAGCCTTTGGTAAGTGTAGGTGGTGGTGGGTAGACACAGATAAACTCACTTTATTCACCTTTTGTATTTTGCAATGGTTTAGTCAACTTTAGCGGACATGTAAACATTCATATATCACAGGGAAACATAACCATATTATATGAGGCGGGAGTCTGTAAAAATAAATCTATACACTCATGTTATTTGAATATTCATTTGAGGATGTTTGCCTTGAGATGATCACAGACTGGCAGTAATTTGTGTGTCTGTTGATCCCTACATTACATGGGTTGCTCATCTTACAAACAGAGCTCAGGTGACAACAGCGGTGAACAGAAAGCAGGGGACGCACCTGGTTTGACCGTCTTCAAGCGAATCGGCTCCCGAAAGTGGCGTATGACCGCCAGGGTGTCACGGTTTGTAAGTCCACTGACGGGCGTCCCGTTCACCTCCAGCAAAACGTCCCCGTAGTAGGGCAGCTTCCCGACGTGACACACCAGCACGTCCAGCTTCATCTGGCCCAGATGGGGGAACTGTCCCAGCTCTGCTCCTCCCAGGACCTCCACCACGGAGCCAAAGTCCCCCAGGTTCCCCCATGACACCGCGCACTCCACCACTTTACTGGACCAGTGTTTCTTCTTCTTCAGTGTTCTGGACATGGTTACTCCCTTTTCGAACAACTAACGATCTAACTGGTTGCAGTCGCCTCGGTTTGCTGTTGTTAAATGGACGCGAAGTGACGCGGCCTAATAAACCCTCCTGAGTTATTCTCCCGAGCTGCTGGGGATTTCATCTTCCTGACATTTAGGAGGCTGATTTTCACCCGTGAATCTGCCGCTGAGGTCTGTCATCCCACGGGCTTACGCTCCGGTGTGCGCACAGTTGCCTGGGTTGCAATAATTCCAAGCGCTCCTTGTGCGTAAAACAGGAGAGTTGATAGCGGCAAGATGGTTAAAAAGGGAACAATTCAGGTTTTATGCTCTCCATCGCTACTCTAGAACCATATCCTCGCTTTGCTTCGTCTCTGGAGGATATTCCCGACGCCAAGTAGTCAAAACAAATGTAAACAGAGTGTATTTTACTCACTCGGCGGTAGACTGTGGAGTATCTGTCGCTGAAATGTAGTGCGCCAACGAGAAATCCCTCATACCTGTGGGCAGGCTGAAAATAGACGTGCAGCAGCGATCACCGGTAGGCGGTTTATGCAGTTAAGATCCAGCCCATGGTGAGTGAGCCGAGAGACATCTGCGAGTGTTTGTCTGCTACAGGTTTGAACACACCTGGCACCGCCAAAAGAGATGTTGCCAAGCTCCGAAACGCCCCTTTTACTCTCAGCTCGGCAGCAGTGTGTTCTGGACGCTCATGCTGGCTCCATCCTCCGGTGTGTTGTGGTACTAAATGAAGAAAACATACTGTATGAGTCCAGTAATGTCCACTGTAACTTATTGTCATTTTAGTTCCTGTATAAAATGTACAACAGCTTAATGTTTATCTGCATCTTTACAGGATTTACAGGACTTGAATATTAGGTAGAATAAGACTAACTAAAAATACACAGAGCATGTAATCCAAATATCAAGCCTGCAAAACAAATTACACCTAATTAAGACTCTTAATTTGCATAGAGTGAGGTAAGTACTCTTGGGGAGGACGTTTCGGTTGAAGTGTCTCCACAGCGCCACCTACTGACACAATGAGAGAAATCCAAACAATGTAGGCCTATACTGATCCCTCCCGGAGGTGTTTGATTCACACTTGCATACCTGTACCATCAGGCTTGACTGTATTCAGCTGCATTTATCCATGCATTGCCTAGGATGATGCTTCAATTGATTTAATCGTTAATTATCGATTGTCTACAGCTTTGTTTTCCAATTGTTTATACAGAATGCTTGCAGAAGCCTTGGTAATGTGTTCATGCACACAGTATCATCATGTAAGTAGGTCTTGAGCTGAAAATCTGACCTTTATTCAGGGGCAAACTGTACTCCCGCCTACATGCAAAGCCTACACATTTCATGGCCTGAGAGCATGAACTCATACGTTTACATAGCTACACTACACTACACTACACACTACTAGTGTGTATGTGTTGGTCTCAAACTGCTTATGAGATATGACAAATGTTACTAGAGCTTGACTAAAAAAAGTGGTGTCTAAGTGTAGCTTTGGAAGTTAATTAAACTCTGTTAATAGCACGTCATCTCTGGAGATTACTAGTCGTGTTTCACAGCACATTATCAATGATGCAGTTTGCTTTTGTCAAAACTTCTCCAATACGGCATGATGGATTTTGACAATTTGGGCCTGTTGACTCACTGGACAGTCCTATGTCAGCGCCACGTAGTTGAGTTAATTAACTCTATAACTGGAAGCAGGGAACACACCTGTAGTATTTATGAAGCAGCAGTAGTTTCTGTTCTCTGGGTGTGATGCATTAGAAGTCTGCGTTTCAATACAGAGTTGCCACCTTGGACATTGTGTTGAATAATTCATCGCCTTGTAGAGGATGATTAACAATGCTATCATGTCTTTGATGGGGACCGGGGAGTAGAGCGGGGATCCAAACAAACTGCAGACTTTAAAAGGCTGAAGCACTGTCAGATTCAACTCCTATTCAAAGGTTTCCTGGGATTCTACTGGATTTGTGTAGGAGGGACTTTAAAAAATGAGGTATTTTTCTTAACGTCAAGACTAATGATGGACTAACAGTTTTAAGGCCCATATTAGCTGGCTTTGTGTTGGTTTGACATGACTAAATCCAGATTATAGATGGCTTGGCCTTTTAAATCATTCCATGGTGTGCCCAGAAATCATGTTGTGGTTAAGACCCCTGCCTCTGGAATTACATGTAACCTAAATCAAATCCTGCAAGAACATTTTCTCTCCTTTTTCTCTTTACTGTTCGTAAAGACAGACACCATAACAGAAACCTGAAATAATTACTTGCTTAATCTTTGACAGAAAATGTACTATTTTGATAATTAAACATTTTTGTCATTTTAGAAGCAAAAATGCCAAACATTTGCTTGTTCCAGCTTAAAAAAATGTGAGCATTTCCTACCTAGCTGTTATATATCATTGTAAATTCATTGGGTCTCAGACAAAACAAATACTCTAAATATGTCACCTTTGACTCTGACCAATCATGAAATTAATCATCAGCTTACATCGATAATAAAAATAATCCTATTTCTACCTAAAAGAAGTGTTGATGCAGACATTCATGATCCAAACCCAATGATCAGAATTCATGTTTAATGTTTGAGTAATGGCTACGGAACAAAAAAGGCTCTTTAAACATGCTTTACAGAATGTACAGGCAAACAAGGTCCAAAAATACTTATGAAAGCAAGATGCAAAACTTAAGACGATATAAAAAAAAAGCAGCATTGGATATTGCCAGAGCAGCTACTGCTAAACTTTGGTATAAAGTCATAAAGGACGTTCAGAGAATAAAACAATACAAAATGCACATTATGTTTATGCTGTGTTGGCAAAAAATGTGGAACAGTGAATCGATTTATGCAGAGAAAAAGGCTTAGAATCTGCTGATCTGCGAATCAAAGGCAAAACAAGTCAGAACCAAAAGAGTGCAAGAATGACATGCAATTGATATCTGCAGTATCGCTGAGGAGGTGGAGGTGGACCGATACCACTTGCTGCTTAACACATACATGTAGTCGACTGAGTAATTATTGATTAGAAAGTAACAATTGTATGGCCATGTTACACTTTGTCAAAATATAGCATGAAGCTACACCATCACACATTTTCACCTTTCAGCATTATTGATTTTTAGTGTCTGAACTCTGTACCCTCAAACACTCAGAGCACCATTACAAAACAGGGAGAGAAAAGGAACACGACACATCCTTTCTTTGTCAAAAATAAAAAGAGCAGAATGTAGCAGTGCTGATTATCAAGATTAACGGAAAGGACAATAACAAACTTTTAAATATGTCATCCTCCCTAAAACACGTACAACAACTGAACATTATAACCTTCACGAAGGCAGGATTTACTGTAGGATTGCATTAGTTTTAGCTAGGTGAAACTAATAAACTGGCAACTCGGGGTAATTTGCTAAATATATTGAGCAAATATACATTTTCTGAGAGTCACAAACAAAGCCAATCACATCTGAGAAAATCTTAAGTGCAATAATCAAGAGGATTTTTAAGGACAACTCGTGGCACCTAACCTGATGAAACAAGACCACGTTCTTTTACATGAGAGGCATTTTTAAAATACTCAAGGCAATTTAATAGCTGACATTTGAAAACAGCACCGTTTGCTGAAGCTGCTGGCAGCTGTTTGATTACTATCTTTCAGTTATGAGGAAAATAACACCCACTTCTCAAGGAACTGTGTTCATCTTGTTACCTGAACCAACATGTAAAAACTTCAGGATAACGATGGGACAACAAAGGCTTAAAATGAATAAGCTTAAAATTACTGCAGCTTATGTCTCAAACATCTCTGCAAATGGACTAGTAGGACATGGAATTTTATAGATTACTAGCCTTATGTACAAATACATACATACATATATATGTATAAAATAATACAATACATTCTCATTTTTCACAGTCCCAAGTGAAAACCTAGACTTTATCAATCTACGGAAGGATCATGAACTTTGAGATAAAACTGTGATGATGAATCTTCACAATGTAAAACGGCATGCACACTGCATAATAAAGTTTACCACCATTAAATTAAGTGCCTATAAGATATAACAAAAGGGAAAACAAATCAGTGCATATTGTATATATAAACCATAATGTCACCTGATCGAGGTTACTGAGAATGCTTGTTAAAAGGCCATCCAATAGACAACCATTAGAAAATAGCCAGCAAAACCATGATTGTCACATGTGCAAAAACAATTGTACGCTTGCTCTCCAAACTGTTTATCATTATGGAGACATAAAATGAAGGAATTAACATTAGGTTCGACATAGGACAAAAACAAGATCAGATAAAGATGATATAGGATATATTCATATATATTCATAATATACACCACATTTTGGTGTCACTGTCTCTGGGATTTGCATAACAGGATACCACATAGCACAGTTTTGAGTCAGTCGGGATGGCTGTGGGAATGTTTTGAATGGTCTTTCCTATATTAACAACCACAAACTGCTGGTCAGGGAACTACAATTGTCCCCTGTTTAAACCCCCCGTTTCCCCACTTGGGAACAGGTGGTTTGTAATTTCTACCAAAGACATGTAGGCTGCTCCAACAGGTGTCTGTACCTGGAATGATGAGACAAAATTTCATCCCCACAGCAGCAGGGACAGAGGAGAGCTCGTAAAGACTCGACCATGTCTCGGCATTCTCTCATGGCAGCATCCGACATGGCTCTTTAAAGCATACATTCATAGCTTTCTCTAAAAAGAGAGCAAAGAAGAGTGGAGGATATGGGAGTAAAAGGTCCTGCAGAGGTGGATGTGTCAAGGAGGAGGTCACTTCTTCTTCCCATTTCTCCAGTCTGACACAGCAGTCTTTCCACAGTGGACAACGGCAGCATGTCCTCTTGAGTGAAAGGGGAATGTAAACATACAAGAGAGCATCTTTGGCAGAATGTAAGGAGTCTCTTTGGAGGTAGTGGGTGAACGAGGGGAGGGTGCAGCAACAAGGAGTCAGAGGCAGAACGTGGGTGGAGTGTAAGGAGCTATGTGGGAGCTGGATGCTCCTGAGGGTTAGTCCTATTAGAGGTACTTCTGTGGTCCTGTGTGCATTGCCTGGGAAAACAGTCCACCTCTGCTTCACTCTGTTCCTCTGCCACGTCGGCGGTGGACGTCAGAGGTGGTGTCCTATGTAAAGTCACTGGGTGCTGGGACGAGGACGGATCTTCCCCTTCTTCCCAGAAGGACCTGCTAAGAGAATCTGCAAAGACAGTAAAACACAATACTCAGACCCAAGAGCTTGTGATTGGTATTTTTCATTGTTCGACACTGTAAAGAATAAACAGTTAATCAAAAAGTAATTGATAGATTAATTGGTATCAATTACAGCCCTATACTTTTTGATTTTTGATAAACCACATTTAAGTAGCTCATTTTTAGTTTGTTTACATGAAGTTAGCCAAGCTGACTGAAGAATATAGTGTTAGCTGTAGCCCGCAAGTACTCTGTTCACCTGAACAACCTTCATAACAAGCCTCTATGTATCTAAATAGATCATAGTTGTAAGATCAATATATCTAATAAACACAATCTTATGGGTTTACCAGTTCACTGGGAAATCTCTTGGTGAAATACTGGCTTCAGTAAATCAATGACCTCAGTGTTTATACTGTATTTCAAGGCAAGCTAAGAGCAAACTTAACTGAGCAGCTGCAAGATTTATAACAGCCACAAAAAGGAGAGGAAAATGTTTGCAGAATCCTACAGATTCCCACCTTTTGCAGTAGCTGCAGGATGAACGTGTTACCCAAAAGCACATCAGCGGGTAGGACATGATACTTTGCATACAGACGAAGGATGGTGTCACCATCTTGCTCTGAAAGGTAAAATTGTAATTTCTGTTTCCAAGTCTCACCATTAGCGTAGGGCTCCGGGGGAGTGTGGCTGCTTAACCTTTTGTCATGAGAGGTGAGAAAGACGGAGGAGTCCTGGTTGCTAATGAGGCTCTCCAGTGCAGTGTCCTCATGCTGGGCATGCTCACTGAAGCTCTCCTTCAGGCCGGGCAGAGTCTTGTCCAGCAGGTCATCCTCCCCCAGATAGGCGTAGGGGCAGTACTCCCGTGTGCGCGAGTAGATGTTGGCATTGTCGTAGCAGTCGGAGCAGATGACTAGTGGACCTGCACCACCTGGCAAGACAGAATAAGCATCTTGTGTGTGAAAGTGTTACTTTCCATTTGTTTGTCGTTTGTTTTTCAAGCCTGTTGCAGACTTTGGTTTCATTTGGAGATTGTATCCGTGTGATGCACACTGACCTGGGCTGGGAAAAAGCCTCTCAAGTACACGTAAATCACCTGATTTCTGACAATTATACTCACAACCACCACCATATATTTATTATATGTGAAACAATTATAATCTGTATTAATTTCTTTCAGAACAGAAAAAAAAAATAAAAAATCACAGCTGTCCTTTGTTTTTTATGCACTTTGAAAAGCCTTTTTTTATACATATATATATACATATATACACATATACATATATATACACACA
>LKNJ01000813.1:278204-315861 GCA_002120245.1 Maccullochella peelii
CATACATATATACATATATACACATATATACATATATACACATATATACATATATATATACATACATATATACATATATACACATATATACATAAACATATATACATACATATATACACATATATACATACATATACACATATATACATACATATACACATATATACCTACATATACACATATATACATACACATATATACATACATATACACATACATACATACATATACACATACATATACAAATATACATATACACATACATATACAAATATACATATATACATACATATACAAATATACATATATACATACATATACACATACATATACAAATATACATATATACATACATATACACATACATATACAAATATACATATATACATATACACATATACATATATACATATACACATATATACATATATACATACATACAAAAATACATATATACACATATATACATATACACACACATATACACACACACATACACATACATACATATATACATGCATATATATACATACATATATACATACATATACATAAATACATGCATATATATACATACATATATACATACATACACATGCATATATATACATACATATATACATACATACACATGCATATATATACATACATATATACATACATATACATATATAGAGAGAGAGAGAGACAGAGAGAGAGAGTTGAAAGGCCTAGTAAAAGGCATAGATATAGTCGTTTCAAAATCCCTCAGACATGCAAAAAAACACACACACGATCACAAAAAAAATGGAATCCTTTAAAATAAATTTTTTAAAAACTCATAACCACTTGTGTGTAAATGACACTAACCTGTGGGGAGTCCAGCCAGTCCTTCACGGGGGTCTCCGGGGTGGAAGCTGCTACGGCCAGTGAACAGAGAGCCAACCCTGCAGTGCAGCATGCCATTCCCCTCAGTTTCCACCTCGCTGCCCGTGTCTCCATAACACACACCTGGGACATACATGATAATTAGTCAGTGTCTCATTCGGCAAGGACCTGATCCGAAACACAAAAGCAGAAACAAGAAACCCTTTGAATCCTAAAAAGCACATCTGAAAAGCTACATTTTATATAAAGACATTTATTTAAAGAAATTTGATATTTTAGCTTGTTGTGATTCGTACAGAGGGCAGGAGAGGCGGTAGTGTGTCTTTGTGTGTTTGATTCTTTTGTGGTCATAATGCTGACATAACCCAAACCATTGGATTACCCACAAGAATATGATGTGGAACTATGATCTATAATCAGCAGATATTCAGTAAGTCAGTCTCTATCAGACATTACTTAATGACTAATAAAAAGCCACTACATTGTAAACTAATTAATCATTGACTACCAAGGAAACACCATCAGTACCTAATGTTAAAGTATTGGAATATTAAAATGCCCTATATCCAATTTGTGCATTATACTGAAAGCTAACTGTTGACAAGACAAGAAAAAGGCAGAGTATACATCTTTATATGAATATTAAAATGTATTAATATTTCAGCAATATTTTCTGCTGATGTGTGTAGTGACAATAGCAGAGATCACCTTATATGTGTAATTCATAGAGAGTTACCATAAGACTTTGGTGTGCATGCAAGAAAACCACACTATATCAAGATCATGACATAATTATCTTGTCATCATGATAAACCAAAGCTTGTTATGTGGATATCACAAAATGATTATTCCTGATCACAAGAAAACAAAAAGTAATCATCCAAGCGTCCATGGCACTGAGACAAAACATGGTGGAATTCACCAAATCTAAAAGGAAGACTATTCACCGTCTGTGCCCTTATGGATGTATCCATTGGAGAGAGGAGGCATGAGCTGCTGGTGGCTGCCAGCCTCAGAGTTACTGTAGCCTTCCTGAGGCTCTGACAAAGTACCCTGAGAGGACAGGTAGCTGGGGATGTCTGCTGGCAAATTCATCTCATCTGGAACAGACAGAGATATTTTGTTACACGGTATGGAGTACTGCGAAACAGTCTCATCCTCACAACAAAGTGCAGTCCCCATAGAAACATTTCATGGTTTCCAAACAGCCATCCCTATTGGATGAAGCTTCAAAGAAGGCATATTTATTTTATGTCTAAACTGCTGACCTGTGTTGCTGATACTGTAGTCCTCGCTCTTCCTGCGCATGTGATAGATGACAATGACCCAGACAAGCGAGGTTCCGACCACACAACACACCACCACAATCACCACGATGCCCACGGTGGTCCAGCCGTCCTGGTCGTATCCCATGCCGGTATCGCAGTTTGGTGATGGTGAGACGCTCAGGTAGATGTGGCCACGTTCCGTTCCCAGAGTATTGGACATGATGCAGGTGTATTTCCCAGCATCAGCAGGACCAGCATCAACTATGATCAGGAGCTGGTTGGCTGCAGCAAAGAAGTGTCGCTCGGTGAGTACCAGAGGCCCGTCATCTTTGGTCCAGTTGAGACGAGGGGCTGGGCTGCCTCCAGCTATACACTGAAGCACGGCAGTTTCACCACGGGCCACTGTTCTGTCTTCCAGCGGCCGCATGAAGGATGGAGTTTCTGGAAGAGAAGAAGATTCATTGATTTTTGATTTAATAAGGATTATCAGTGGCATTTGTGTCAAACTGCTCAGATGGATGAGTATGAGGTCAAGTTTGTTATTTTTATAATGACAGTCTTATTTTTTGTACTTGTGTTTAAGCCTTGATCACAAACATTGACTGAGTTATTGACTATATACCAGTGCATAGCTTAAATCAAATCTCAGAAGCAGTTATTAAGAAATGTGATCTAACAGACACTCCCATCTAGTCAGATTTCAGTATTCTGCATGGCCATGGTATAACAAGGTTTGCATTTACATCGTGATTAGTTAAAATTACCAAGGAGGAACTACAAAAACAAGGGTGTGCACTGAGTGACAGACAATTTAAGCAGAGTGACTCAGCTGAAATGACCCAGTAGTAAAACATTAACAGTAATATGCTCTGCTAATCAGGTGGGTGACTCACCCAGGACGGTGAGAGTAGCGTTTGCAGACAGGCTGCCAGCTGAATTTTGAGCTGTGCAGCTGTACACTCCCATGTCTTCTGTCTTCACGTTAGCAATGAAGAAGATGTCATCATCTGGCATCACATGCATCCTGCGCTCTCGGGCAGCAGGGAAGTCAGTGCCTCCATCCTTCTGCCAAGCAATCTGAGGTGATGGATGGCCTTCAGCAGCACACTCCAGCCTGGCCATAGTACCAGTTCGGATCGTCAGATCCATGGGAGTCTTAAGAAAGGAGGGCAGCTCTGAAAGATAAGAGGACCAAAAGTCAAGTAGAGACATCTGTATCAGACTGGGGTCGAACAGCAGTTGAAAATAAATGTTATATGGGTTCTACTTTCATTTTTTTGGCACTTAATGCATTGTCCACTGAGTAAGGACACAATCTTACTAAACAAACAATAAAACTATGTACAAGAAACATTTGTCTCAGATGTAAAATTATATGAGCCGTACCAGAACTAAGTGTATAGAACACTGGCAAGACCAGCGCCTTAAAGAAAGTAAAGACTGCAGAGCAAGAGAAAAATACATGAGCCCCACCAACAATCATCAAATCACACAATCTTTGACAAAGGGCAAACATCCTCACCATTGACAGTAAGCTTGGCCCTGTTGGAGTAGTTGGAGCCAAAGTGATTGGAGACCACGCACTGGTAGCGCCCCTCATCAGTGAAGTTGGCATTGAGGAGGTGGAGCACAGTGGTGTAGATCAGCTCTCCCTCCTGGTACCGGGCGTAGTTTTGCACTTCTGCATCATACAGCACCTCCCCATCCTTCCGCCAAGCTGTAGTCATTGGCGAATCACTGCTGCTGGACGCAACACAGCTCAAGGTCACGTTGTTCCCCCGCAGTGCCACAGATGTCTCTGGGTGAGTTGTGATCCGGGGCTTGGGGAAATCATCTGTGGAGGAGCAGGGACAGATAGTGTGAAACTCTAAGTTAGAAAATCCATATTTTTACAGCGGACCTCTTAGCTGAAATGTAAGGTATTAGTTGGTGTTCAACATGACGAATGCCAATACACGAAGGGCAACATGGTGGCCAGCTTGGGCATTTCAATCAACAGTATTTACCAAACTGTTCCAGACGTTTTGTGCTACCGTTTATGAAACCTGGGAACAAAGTGCCTATATTGGACCAGACTGGGAACACTATGAAGAATAAAGAGAATGGGACTGACCACAAACAAACTCTTCCGGGCTGATTGACAGGACGCTGCGATCAAGAAGGCTGGCAGGATGAGCACAGATAGCGGAGACAGACTGCTGGAACTGGCTGTCAGTCAGCCAAGGCCCCAGCCACTGCATATGGCAGTCACACAGCAGGCTGCTTGTGTTCAGGACACTGAGAACAGAAAAGTAATGAAGGGAGAGTGAGCTGAGTCATTGTAAAATTAGTTGTAACCATCAAATTACTGTCAAGATTAAAGGACAAGATGAACCCACTGAACAAATGTGAGCATTTCAGAAAGTGATTTATGATTTACCCTTTTAGAAAAGAAATTTTGCATTTACTTGCTTGAAATGAAGGTTCAATTTACCAATTTAAAGACAGCTGTTATCTATGGAGTGAATATAGTCTCAATAAGATTTGTAACTGAAAACCAAGATTTGTATATTATATTATTTAGATATATTTACATTTATAGGTTACTGTATAGAGTCTATGGTTAGTACATATATGTATGTGTCTAATCGAGGGGTGACGAGCTATTCTGTCTATTTAGAAAAACGTCTTTCCCACTTTGAAATTAAACACAAATTCGCCGAAAGCCCAGGTGTCCCAGTTTGCCACCAGCACCTAAACGCAGCATGCATTTACAAATCTGTGTAGCTGAATAGCGTTAATATAGTCTCAAAATCCCCAAAAGCGAAAGTAACCTGATCCATGCGTAACTTTAACAATCTGTAAATGAATACAAAAGAATGTCACAAATATTTTTAGACATTTGAATGCGCAGGAAGCTTATAGAAAGCGAAAAAGATCAGATCTGTGAAGTTGAAGTTAAAAATCTGTAAGTAAAATATACATATTTATTCAGGTTGTGATGTGTGCATTTGTAAAACTGTTTTTTTTTGTTTTCAAATTGCTTGGTATTTGTGTGTGGATTGGAACACGCATTTGTGAGTACCCAAAATTACACACAAATCATTGTTCACATTTACAAATCTTGTTTTTCATCTGTAGATCATGTAATACACATTTATAAATATTATTCGAAACTATTTTCACTCCATATTCATCAGCAAAGACCGTTTGCTCTGATATCATGGAGTTAGTTGGTTCAGTCGTCATCACAAGACCCAAATATGGAACTTCGGTCATGTAGTAACAGGTGATCTCCAAACTTCATTCACTGATGAAGAGATGCCTTTGCCTGCTCTAGAAAAAGCTAGTAAGGAGACCTTGAGTTTTTTGTTAAACTAGTATTTCTAAGGTTAAGAGGTTTTGGCGATTGCTCAGGATGTTGATGTTTGCCCGAGTTGTCAACATCATTCATGATTGAATTGAAAATATGTGTGTGCGTTTGACATGCAGTGTGTGATTCTACACTAAAAACATGTCTGCTCAACTTGCCCTGAATAAAAATGAAATAAAACAACAAACTTTAAAAAGAGCCTTGAAAAAGAAAGCACTCAGACAAAAACAGTTCCTCAAATATCCATTGAAATAAGGCTTACTTGGTGCATTATCATGTTTTAAATATTTTACCATGAAGATTTGAGAATTTTTTTTTTTTTTTTAAGACAATTTGAATTGTTTTAAGGAGGGCACACAGTACCAGGCACATGCACTTATTCATGTGACTATTTAAATTAGAAATACACTTCTGAACATCCTGAGCTCTTACTCCTTCACTCTCCTTCACGCCACAGTCTTTCATGACTCTCATCCATCTTTTAATGTCCTTCACTCTCTCAGCCTCCTTTCTTCTCTCCATCTCTCTCTCTTTCTTTTTCACCACTTTCCCTCTTCTTCCGTCTGTCTTGTCTGTGGGTGATGCTGTGATACGCTGCCATCGTTGTAATCGTGCAAAGTCACCCTGAAGTTGAAATGCCCCCGTCAACATTCAAATTGGATTCCGTTTCCACTGCTGGATCAGATAAGAGAGTGTGTGTTCAAGCTTTCACAGGTCACGGGCTTGTGAAGGAGTGGCGGCTGCTTTGAGTCAGGCTGCGGATGAGAGCTGAATGAGAAATCGCTGCTCAGATACTCTGCGACTGTGACTTCTCTGCTCTACACTGTTGGACTCAATGGTTCTGGGTGGAGACGCATAGCTGGGTTTGCGGCGAGATTAAAATGGATCCTTGAATTATTTTGGATAAATTTGTAGCTCCAACAGCTGAAGATTGTATCACACTGCCGGCTGTATTGAACAGTCTTCTCTTTCTCTGACTTTATTTAAACATGGTATGGTTAAGGAGGCCGAGGATGTTCATGTTCTGCTGGTAATAAAACTCTAAAGCTATGCTATGACTGTGTTACCACATTTCAAAAAGGAAATGGTTTTGGTTGTGTGAACATGATGTGGAATCCTTTCTTGATATATGACTGTGGTGTACAGTGTTTGCCATGCACATGCTTTACAGCTGGGATGTATTTGGACTGCCTCTTCCTGCAGTACAATCACGACCACAAACAATGAAATACCAAACTCTCTGTTCAGATCCTGAGGGAGATACTGCTCAAATATCCTGGATTTGCATATAAAGATATATCTGATAGCTTAGATAGTTTTTTGGCGGGACACTAAACACATAAACTCCTTCACAGTATGGCTGTAGTGCATGATGGGTAGTGAAGATTCTTACCTGGTGGCAGAGTCTCCAGGGTGTGAGTCTTGTCGTCAGAGTTGTGAGATTTGCTCCTACTGGACGAGTCACTGGAGCCCCAATCATCCTGAAACAAACAAAACAAACACACACACATTAGCATGAATACACACAAAACAAGTAAACAGGACAAACAAACAAAGTTCAGTTAACTCACAGGGAAGCTTATGTTTTTAACTTGAACCAGCTTAAACTGTTTTACAGTGGCAGGAGAAATGTGAGAGGAAAGACAATGTGTGGACTCACAAAGCCTTATAGGCTTGAATGCGACACGATAAGTACAGCTGAACCTGCTCCTATATTTTATTCCAAACCCAACAGAGAAAACACATTTTGAGCACTTCAGTAAAACCTTAAATTGATTAGATCAAATTCATAGTAATGGTGTTTTACAAAAGTTATTTTTGAACCAGTCTGCCTCAGCAGTTAACAGAGATTCGGGTTCAGCTGAGTCCACTCGGGTGAAGCCCATTTAGACAACAGGACGTCTAGCGAACGTGACTGTATTGATATAAGATGTTGAATAATCAAAGCGGTTTCCTAGCAAAGCACTCAATGAATAAATCAATTCATACACATTGCATCCCATTGTATCATCAATAATCGACTTCATCAGTGCATTGAGAAACAGTCATGTTCACGCCCTCACCATTTACACAAATGTACAGACGGCCGAGCGATCCCTCCTTGTATCAATGTATGTTACCATTAAAACCCACTGGATCAATACACTGGGAGGCACAGTAATTAGCACCATTCATTCCCTGTCCAGACCTTCGCCCTTGACTTTAGAAAACTATTGTCCAGCCGTCTTATTTCTTCTGTAGTTCCATTTCACCTTCAGCCTCTCCAAAATGCTTTATTGATCTGGTTTCTTTACTACCTCAGGACAACCAATGACAGTGTGACGTTAGAGACCAAACAGTATTCAGCTGTTTATTTATACACCTGAGAGAAGTGGTACAGGGTAGAAAAAGGATTTTCACACTATTTTTTTTAATACTCTTTAGGCTTTTGTATTTCTAGTAGCAAAATAACTGCTGTTGTTTTCTGTGACTCTCACCCATCATTTCACTCTGTGCCAGCCTTCCCATTCATCTGCTGTGGATACTGCGTCAATCTATTCTGAAACTATACCCATTTTTCAGTGACTGAAATAAGATTAGACCATCTAACACCCACAAATACTATAAAAAATCCTACATAAAATCAATTTCTATAAGTGTTCACGACAGCTGAGATTGTGTGCACAGTCAGATGGTAATGCTCAGTGTAGGATGAAAACAAAAGCTGGCAGTATACTCTCTGCAGAAATACAGTTTGACAGGTTCTGAGGGAAAAACAGGACATTTTCAGGTGAAATAAAGCTCCAAATTGGCTTCCGACTTTTGCTTTGTTGGACTGTTTTGTCTTACTGACATTTTACAGTTAACTCTTCAAACCGAAATGTTTCATGGCTCTGCATTTTGAGCTGGTTACGAAATCTTCCACCTTATGGGAGATCAAGTACAGATAATAAACCCGAGGAACCTCTTTCCCTCTTCAATTTCCTTGTGTTTTCACTGCTTTTGAGTGTCAGTAAACATGCAGCGAGTTCACTCACATTTGCATGTGTTGACATCTTTCACAGTGGTGTGACTGTCAAAATTGTTTTGGCTGTTTTAAGTAAAACACCACCGTAACATGATTATAAGACTGACACCTAATGAAGGCTGCTGAGGCGTGTATCACACCAAGCTGAACATATCTGTCATGTCCTCGGTCTCTTCTGAGACTCATCAAGCAAATGTTTAGCTGCCTCTTTACATGCCTGGCTGCCTCACGGTCCGCAGTTCAGTCTCTCTTTAGAAACAGTGTTGTGGAAACTCTGCGTCTCATGAAAAAAGACCTCCTTAACGCATGTGTCATCTGCGTCATGTGCAAAGACCAATGTGCAAAGTAGACCTGGGCAAGTGCACGAAGACATTGAGGATGGCCAGGGGATCTGTACCTTAACACACACACACACACACACCTTCCAACAGCACTTTATAGACGAGGCCTGCAGCCCTGACAGAAGAACAGACAGCCATGACTGGAAATCCCTAAAAAATTCATGGTTTCATAATTTGACTTTTCAATGAGGCCAAAGTTGTTAAATGGAATTCATCCATCGTTAAATTCATTATTTACACCTGTGTTTTCAAATTGTCTTCCATGAAAAAGGCAGCTTTCATTAATGTTATTAGCTACACCTGTGTGTCAGTGTTAAATGTCCTCTGTGTCAAAGGTCTATTTGAAGCACATCCGCTAAATGTGAGCACTGCATCATTTGAGTTCAGCATTAAAGTCTCAGCTAATAGTAAAGCCATAGTAACACACATTCTGTCTAAAATTATTAGTGTTATTATCTCAACAACCTAAACTTACTTCCATCGTAGCAGCTCTACGACTCCAACCTACTGACAGTCTACCAAAAGGGTTTTGATGGGTCTGATTAGTTTGAGCAGCTGTTCTCAAATTACAATCTGTTCATAAGAAGACCATTTAAATGACAGTTGGCAGAATGACAAACACAAGGATGTTGCTGACAGCCTGTTGAATGTGTGAGACCCAGCTCTTGTCTCAGATCAACACAAAGTGGAGCCTTGCTTCCTGCAGGAAATGCACCACTTTATCTTCTGCTTTTTCTTCAATGCACAGATTTACAACATCATTTTAATATGTTAAAAATGTTCATATTCTTTTGGGATTTTAAAAATCAGTCAGCAGAACAAGATGGCAGAAGGGGAAAAGAGAGGGAGCGAAAATGAGACGGACAGAGAAACAAGAAAAGGGAAAAGTGACACTTAACATCATGAAAAAAGGGAAAGAAGAGTGAATTGGAGAAAGTACAGCGCTCCAGCTGCATCTGTGCTGCCTGAAAAACATCCCGTGATTTATGGGAATTGCAGTCCATCACATATCGCACCAAGACAGAAAGCACTAGCAGACGATGAGAACAATGCAGTGCTTTAAGGACTAGTACGCATGATTTATCAACAAATGATTACTATAAATATGACTTATCACTGATTGAAACACGATTTAAAAGGGTAAGTAGAGAGCAGATGTTGGAGAGTTATTTTTGCAACTCACATCACACGAATGGCTTTGAAAACCTCTTAGTGAAAATGGCCCCAGCCTGTATCTGCCTCTCCTCTAAATGCAAACATGATTGATTGTGCACAAACATAAAGACAAGCACCGAACACCTCAGGGTACCAGCTAAAGTCAGATATATTAGAAACAGAATAAAAGCAGTGTTTTGATGGATTGTTAACTCCTTAACACCCCGTTTGTCCCTTAATGTAAATTTAAGGTTGAATAAAATCATCCACTTGTCTGACAGTATCATAATACATTCTGTATCACCGTCTTCTAACTCTTAATTGAAGCTATATGATGTTTAGTGTCATAATCAAACCTAAGACTCCACATTTGTCATGGCTGCAACATTTCATCAAATGGAAATACTCACAATTTTATGCACATTGCCCAAAAACTGGGATCTCCACTAGAATTTAAAATAATGTTCTGTGAGTTTGAACCATGTTTGGCTTCCCAGCATGAGTTTGTAATGACTGACCCACCAGCAGGTCAGTGACATTTAAAGGAGTAGTTCGACATTTTGGGAAATAAGCTTATTTTCTTTCTCACAGAGAGTTAGATGAGAAGATTGACTATCATGTCTGTACGGTTAGCTTAGCTTAGCAGAAAGACTGTGAACAGGGGGAAAAAGCTGGCCTGGCTCTGTCCAATAGTGACAAAATCCACCTACTAGCACCTCTAAAGGCTCCTAATTAACATGTTATATCTCGTTTATTCTGTACAAAAACCGAAGTGTAATAATGTCATGTTAATTGTGAGCTCTAGAGATGCCGGTAAGCAGATTTTGTTACCTTTGGACAGAGCCAGGCTAGCTGTTTCCCCCTGTTTACAGTCTTTGTGCTAAGCTAAGCTAGCTGCCTCCTGGCTGTAGCTTCATGAGAGTGTCTTTACAGTCCTTTCAGAGGGTGACAGCGTTTGGTTGCTACATCAGTTTGGTTTGTAGCATTTTAAACTACAACTACCACCACAGAGTTTCCAATTTTAGTTTCTTCCTGCTAAAATCCACTTTAGTGCTGAAATAAGTAGTCCATGTCGAGAAAATTGAGCAAAAAGACCAAACACCTACTGGTTCCAGCTTTTCAAATGTGAGAATTTGCTGCTTTTCTCTAATTTATATAAATGAAAATGCAATACTTTGGGCTCTGGGGAACAGTGTCTAGGGGAATAGGGGAATAATCTTTCTGTCTATCACATCTTTTTGTCTCTCATTTCATCTTTCTCTCTTCTGCTGTGTTACTTTGATGGTCAAGACACATAGAGGAAAACACTTCATACACAAACTGAATTTCAAAACACACACACACACACACACACACACTCAGCTCATTCAGAGGAGCACATTTGATTGGTGTCTGTCAGCGTGGTGTAAAGACAGTTTCTGTCCAGCTCTCTGGTCAGTGAGAGAAGAGCTGAAGAAAATCTCATAAATACTCCACCCAGAGAAGATAACGTTTAATTAAATTTTGAAATACACTGGTATATATTTTGTCATTCTTTATAAAAGGCATGTAAGGGGTGGTTTCAAATGTGAGGTACAGCTTCTTTCTTCCTTTGTTTTGTTATCGTTAAGGCTCATTTAATCTGCCTTTTTAGGATGTTTCTCCTGTGGCGGTTGGTTTGTTTTTCTGGTTTGAGCCACCTCGCAGGTCTCGTGGGTGTCCCTGTCCCTGCGGTGTGCGTTTATCTCCGTGCTTTGTTGTTGGTTTATGTAGGGCAGCATCAAGCATCTTACTGCACACAGTGTGATAAAGACTTCATATTCGTTAAGAAAAGAAGGGACAATTTGGGGGCTTTTTGTGGCATGCTGCTACACCGTGACAGGCCCAGTGAGAAAATGACACCTGACAGATCACGAGCAACAATCTCACAACGTGACATGTTGTATGTCAAAGCACCTGAAGTCAGCTAACTATGAACACACACTGAGGCTGTCAGAACGAATTTAAATATGCAAATTTCTGTCGGATGTTAAAAGAGCAACGAATTTGAGTCTAAATCTGCCTGTTGCAAACGTCAAAAACAGCTATTTCTATCTTCTATTTTTCAGGTGATTGCACTGAACTCATCTCTGGCTCTTCATGTCAAGAGTGCTGCTCCTCTTAACCTCTCCTCCATCAGCCTCTAAAACATGTCTAAATCCCCTTCTGTTAACTTAAAAGGCAAAAAGCACACTCTCAATTATTTTTTTAGGAGCAATTACCTGTCCTAATAAGCGTGTTTTCTCTGCCAAGTGGGGGATGTACGCGGGGCACAACGGAGCTCTCACACCTGCTTCTCTGATAATGGGATGGACTTTAAGCCCCCAACAGATCAGACCAAGCGTGCGAGTGTGTGTGTGTGTGTGTGTGTGTGTGTGTTAGTGTGTCAGCTCATGTTTGTGTATGTGGTGTGGTTTGTGAGCTCACATGCATTAGTGTGTCAGTCTGGTTACACGCATGGTTATCCGTCTGCGAGTGAATGTGTGTGGTGTGTTTAGTCTTGGTCGAGCCTCTAATAGTCAGTGTAGTATAATCCAAAGTAATCTGATCCCATCCACTGATAGATTACCTCAGATAGGAGCAAAGAGTTCACCAACACACACACACACACACACACACACACACACACACAGAGAGTACTCTCATATAGTGTTGTCACGATACCAAATTAAACCATGTTCCTGATTCAACAAGCAGTGCCGATGGTCTGATTTGCCCTGTAGGCTTAATTCATCACAAAACCCCTCCAAGAGACAATAGTTCAGCTCATCAGGCATCAAGGGGAGAGGAAGTAATGAAAAATGATGGACAGCAGCACACAGTGATGATACAATATGCTGCTGAAGGTTGTCATTACTGAAAACCTTGCTTAAATTGAATTTGTTACTCTGTTTTGTATTATACTGTTATATCTTGCATTGGTGGTACGCCCAGAGATTGCTGAAATTATCTTGAAAAAAGGCCTGCTGCTGTTTTTCAACAGCAAGGTGCCTGCTAAACATAATTAACAATTAGTTACTAAATTAAACAGATTTATTTCTAAACAAGACAAAGAGTCTACAGCCATGCTTTGAGCTAAATTCTATGTCAGTATGCTAAAATGCTCATACGGTGGCCCTGAAGGTCAAAACACAACAACATTTCAGATTACAGAAAGGGAGGGACAACTCTTCTTGTTTGTGATTGGACCAAACCCAAGTCAATTCAGAGTTTATTCAATGCGGTGCTAGATCGGATCAACCGGAGAAACTGTTTGAGAACGTTTCAGGGAAAAGTTGCAGCGGTGCGATAGCTGAGCCTGACCTTTGACCTCCCTGGGGAATGTCCAAACAGAGACTCAAAGAGATCCCAAAAATGTCATACGGCACTGGTTGTCCCAGAGGGAATCAAACCACAGTCCTCCTGGATACATAAGAGAGGGTTTTCAAAACAAAATGTCAAAACCATCCTTTTACTTTTACCGCCACTCTAAATGAGAGGAAGTCGTGAATCCAGCCTGTCTGGTCAGATAAACATCAAACAGGTCAATGAATGACTTCACCCAAAACCTGGTGTGAGGCTGCTTTTAACTTCTTCAGACTTGACCTGGAAATGAACTCGCTCTGTTGCTAAGCTTCAAGAAACAAGAAAGAGTGATAGGAGACATTTAAGAAAATGAAGCAGAACTATTTAAAAATTAAAGCCCACATAAACCCCACTTCTCCAATTAGCTTCTCTTAATTTGCCTAATCTTCACAGTTCATGAAAAGCAGGAAAAACTCGCTCAAGGGACTTTTGCAGTTCCTGGACTTTGAAGTTCTTATAGTTTATAGAGCAGGCCCGAGTAGACGTGGATGAGTAAGTGTCACAAGGCCAATCACTAGAAACAAAGAGCGCAGTGTTCGCTAGAAGACAACTAACATGACGGAAAACATCAGATTGCAACCCACCATCTCTGCCTCCAATACAATCTCCACCTCCCCCAATACATAATAGCAGGAAAACAAAATAGGGGACGGTGTGTATTTTGTACAAAAATGTGACATCTTCATCATCTGTGAGACTGAACACGTTCACACTGTGACCGTGTTAATATCCCTGATTCAGGCTCCCTGCGGTGATGCTGTCCTCTCACACTGCAAGTTGTTTATCGAGGAGAAGAAAGATTTTTTTTTTCCTCCTCTTTAATCACAACACTGTGTCCTCGGGCCACACACACACAGGGAGTATCTTCTGGCAGTAGTTCAACATGAAAGGAGTGGGGGGAAAAAGCTTGTTGCTAAGAGCAACTCTTAAAAAACAGCCATAACTGGGATGTCATGACACACCGGAGAGGAGCGAGGTAAGATGAGGAGGAGGGGATGCAGACGGAGGGTTCTGGCATTTGCGGCCATTTTATTTTGCCTCCCAGCAGAACTTTCCAGCAATATGGTGTTGAACTTCAACCTGCTGAAACTAACTGTTTTTGTGCCTCTGCAGCAGCAGCAAACTTTGGAATAAATCTGTCAAATTACATGTGACTGAACTTTTCACCTGCGAACACCCCCTCTTTCCAGTTTCTCCTAAGCTCATTTCACTTTAATGCATCTCCTCTCCCATCTCCTCCTTTGTCATGATGTGCAGGCATCTCCTCCCATCTCCTCTCCCCTCGCTGATGCTCCTCTCTTACTTCTCCCCTCCACTGATCAGCCCTCATTTCATACTTTTTACTCTCCTCTTCCTCAGTCATGAAGTTAGCATTTTGAATTTTAGTCGGTTATTTTCTCAGTGCCGCATTACCCAAGATCCTCTCTACTCACCGCTACGACAGCCACAAAGAGCTGGAGAGAAAAAAACAATCCATCATCACGTTAGAAAAATTATGCCTGGAAAAGTCACAGCACTTTCCGTCTAGGCTGTAAGAAATCACTAATTTTCTGTGTTACTTTCCTCCAGAGGCACCTAATGAATAATTAAAATACAGTTGACTGGTGTTCTCAGATGCCATTGTTTTAGGTGATATATGTGCGCTTTCTTCAGAAATTAGTTACATTTTTATATTTCACAAACAGCCTCTTAATAGAAAAAGAAACTGACTGTCTCTCCATAATCTGCTCCTCTTTCTGGGATGAACTGGCACATTTGTCTACAACATATTTCTGCACATGCAAATGTAAACTACTCCAAAACAAACTGAACAATGCATGGCAATGACACCAGTCATCCAGTGGTAATTAAGTCGCCAAAATCGCTCTGGTAACTTAGCAGGTAGCCGGTCTACTTCAGTACAACGATATCTGTACAATTAAAAAACAAAATTAATAATTCTTGCTAACAGTATGAAGGAGGACACACAGAGCGAGGACAGGAAGAGAGAATAAATCTTCACCTAGTACTGTAACATACAGAGTGAAGCTTGAAGCTGTTCAGTCAACCAGCGCCGTCTGTCTGTCTCTCTGACATTTAATAAGGCATGACAGAGAGAGAAAGTTATCCAAAACATCACAGAGGTGTCAGAAGTGTGTCAGACTCTCTCTCACACACAAACAGACATACAAACACACACACTCCCCTGCTGATGCATGCTGGAAATGCATGCCTGCTCTGCTTCTAAGGATGTCATTAGACTGTGTGTAACCTTAAAATAATGCCGCTCCATATAATGAAACCTCTATACAAGACAGAAAGAGAGGGAGGGAGAAAGAGGAGGATGAAGGACTGAACAACAAAAAGAGGGGAGGGGGAAGCTGTTTGTAAAATCCACAAGACTTCAACCCTGAAGCCCCTTCGACTTCACTTGGTCGAGAATTCAGACTGTACTGAGCAAACTGTCACCAGGGTGTGTGTGTGTGTGTGTGTGTGTGTGTGTGTGTGTGTGTGTGTGTGTGTGTGTGTGTGTGTGTGCGCGCGCCAGTGAGAGAGAGAGACTTGGGGGGCGTGAGACGGCTCAATGGAGCAATTGTGTGTGCTGGCCCCCTTCCCAAAACCCCATCTGCATCCTACGCACACACACTTACACAGAAAAACACATGCAAAGAAAGATGACGGTGCACACACACACGCTCCAAACTAAAGTAACACAGCCACACAAACAAAGCAAAACTCTAATTATCTTCAGTTCCTGGGTTTTTGTGTACCACCTACTGAGTCGGCAAATGAAGATGTCCGATAAGTTAGTTTGCTGTGAAACTGGTGAACAGGAAAACTTTGACCACAACATCATAGCTGAAGCATTTAGGAAAGGTTAAACACCTCTGCACATTCGTCTTCTCTACCTGTTGCTCGTACACAAAGACCGTTTGCTGGAAAGACACACGTTTCTGCATCTTCCACTGCTTCGTCCAACTCGTAACAGTAAGAAAGACAAATGCACTCTTGCTGCTCAGAAACTGTCCACTGAGTGGAACATATTTAACAGGGGAAAACTGAGTTTTAAGCATTTGAGCCGTCTGCTGCAGTGATTCTCCACAGCTGCAGCTCAACAACACTGAAGGGAAGTGGGTGGACTGCTGGCTACTGTTCCACACAATGAAACTATATTTTTTGCCAAAGCTGAAACGATTAGTTGCAACTATTTTGATAACAGAATCATACGTGACATACGTGATTGGAGGATGAAGGTAACAAAAATGACTCCCGTGCCTGCCTGAACTACTGTGAGGCTCCATTAATCACTGTTTGTTGCAGCCATCATTTTTATATTGAGTTGAAAATAATTAATTCGATTAGAGCTGCAACTACAGATTCTTTTTATTATCCACTAAACTGTCAATTATTTTCTTTTATTACGTCAGTCTATAAAAAGGTCAGAACATAATGAAAAATCGCAATTTCCCAGAATCCAAATTGCTTTTGGATAAAAAGATGCACAATTATAGAAGCAGTCAGTGGAGGGAACAGTCTTGTTGTCTTTTACCCGTTAATGACAGCCACATGGTAAAATGACCAGCGAGGCTAATCTCCCAAACACTTGGCGTATTCCTTTACGGTCAGCCCGCTGCACAGGACCAACTATCCGTTTATCTGTCTCCCAGCCTGTCAGTGATGCTTCAACAGACACAATAAACAGAGCTCAGGTTCATGGTGTCTATTGTTGTAGCACTATAGTAATACCTTTGCAGACACACACACACACGTCTTTTCATGTTGAGTGAGCGTGGGTCGGAGACAGGACCCTCTGTGTTTCTGTCCAGGACTGCAGAAGGACATGAAAGAGTATCAAAAGCAGGAGATAAAAAGTGAGACACAGAAAGAGAGAGTACACTTGATTCAGTTGTTGACAGAAGCAGTGAAGGGATCTGTGAGGAACAAGAAGGAACAAATGAAAGGCAGAGCAGTGTGACACGTCACTGTTGTATCATGTATGTGGTTTTCATCCCTGCACCTGAATTTAAAGATGATCCTTTAAGTGCTGACTGAGCAGCACTCAAGGGAGTCATAACACCCCCATAAGGAGGCATTATAGCCTCAAAAACTGACAATAATCAGTCTAAAAACAAAAATGTTAAATTGCAATCCCTGAAATCTTTTGAAAATGTCAGATTTTCACGTGGCAGTAATGATTATTCAGCATTGTGAAAGCTTCTTATTCCCTGCTGTTAGTCGGGGGGAGCTTGAGAATTAATTTGAACAAATGACTCCTGATAATGGGCAAGTTCAGATTCAATTTTCAGGAAAGAGGGAAGGCGCTGCTGGAGACACCGAACAAGGGAATGCAAAACAAGACGAGGCGAGAGGTAGACAGAGAGAGGAGCAGGAGAGAAAGGTTTGGAGCGTGAGGATTAAAGATGGAGAAGGGAGGGAGAGATGGAGTGAAGTGCTGAATCATCCGAGTATGTCAGCAAGAGGGGAAAAAGTAGGCCAGGGTGGAGGGGGTGCAGAGGGTGGGGGATGTTAAAATTCCCCAATTCAGTTGTACAAACTTTTATTGAGCACTTGCTTCCTCCCTGTTCTTTCCCTACACCCACCTCCCCCTTCCTCCCTGCCTTCTTTGATGCCCTCCTCCTCCTCCCTGCTAACAGTAAATGATTGTCCCCTCCTCGACCACAGTGGTGGTCTGTAATTACTACCACAAAAAAGGCTCCTTCTTGCTTTAAGACAATCAGCATGTTGGTAAGTGCTTTCATTATATTGTTTATTACACGAGAATGATTACGATTTGTGAAAAATGCAGCTCCTGGTGTAAAGCAAATATAATGGAGAATGTAATGAGGGGTTTTGCTCTAAAAAAGAAGTTTTGGATGAATTTACAGAAAAAAAAACGATGCTGGTCATCAATGTTACAGTACTGATAGCCGCTGAAATCGCAACACAGCACATGTTACCTCATACCACAGGAGTGTGTGTGTTTGGTTGGAACAGGAAGGAGCTTTAAGTCTATAAATATTTTCTTTCCCATACAAGGAGAAAAGTTTTCTGTAAGCCAACAGGGGAAGGTGTGTTTTCGTGAATGGGGCATCACGTATGGATGTGAGCAGTAGTGCTGGGCAATGTGTGTGTATGTTGCTCAGTGTGTATGTGTGTGTGTGTGTGTTGGCTGAACCAAAGTCAAGATTTCTACAGCCTCCGTCACCATGTTGCCACGCGTGTGTGCTGCATACATTCTTTGTGTAGATTCAAGACCAAACGCAGACATATGCACATATAACCTTTGCTCTAGATAAAAAAAACTCTCCGTACACATTATTCCTTTGTTATACCCACATCAGTTATTAAATGATGCACACATGCAAGAACTTGATTCCTGCTGTTATGTATTAATGGATGTCGACACACATGTCGTTTGGACATAAACCAGACTTGTTCTGTCCTTGACCTGGCACCAATAACATCCTCTGAAAGTACCAAAGCAGCCTTTCTGTCATTACACAACACTATAGGCTGAGCACCTGATGACATCAGCAAGTCTAATGAATGTTATTCCATCATGAATGTTTACTGAGGGTGACAAGATGTAAACCCTTACAAATGTTATACCTGTTGAAACTTGCTGAAAGATTAAGAAAAAATCAAAGAAAATTCAACTGAAGTCCTTCTCTTAGCTCACACACTCATTAAAAGGGGTAGTCCAGGGATTTAGCGTTGCACTTCAATAAATTTGGGGGACTAGCAAGAGACAGATTGAAAAAAGAAACGTTAAAATCAAAGCAGCAGAGTCCGAAATACCCTGACTTATATTTCCTAATATGTGCCAAGCTACAAAAACACTGGATTCTACGATTCACATGATGCAACTCAAACCCATATTTCATTAGACCCATAAACACCCATGTCAAACACCGTGTCCCCAGTTTGTCACTCCAGCTTTCTGGAGACTACAGATTTGTAGTCTCCAAGTCTAAGCTGCAATACCCCCGATGACATCATTTGGGTTATTTTCTCAGCCTTGACAAAGCTCCCCTAGAGTCAAAGACAACATTATAAAACAGTTTTCACAGGCTGAGTAGTACCACGATGAGTAAACCATTTTGTGCGTCATGTGGAGCGTGCACACGTTTTGTGCATCATTAATATATCTGGTCCCGATGGGTCCCCTCTGATGTGTGTGTATGTGGTCATGTTTCTGTGTGTGTGTTATAACAGTGAGAGCACACAGCCTTTCAGTCGTAATTACGGCAGGATCACGACACCATCTGAGCTTGTATTACGTAAAAATTGACAAACAGGCTGAAGCTACAGAAGGGGAGCAGATGTAACAAAGGCTAATTACACACTCCAACTCTTGTTCTGTAACTTTTCTGGCACAGAAATGAGATTTTCTGTAATGGGATACAGGCCCTTTGAAACAAATTGCTACTCTCATCCTGCGGCTTTCCCCGGGGAAAGGCATACGTCTCATTTTGAGTTACGGCCTATAGTTTCAGTAACCAGACAGTGACATATTACAGACCCTGATCAAGACATTTTTACGAACTGGTCTGACAGATTAGGGGTGTGTACCATTTTAGGGTGTGTTGTTCACAATAGCCGCCATAAAAATTTGGCTATGGCCCATTTTTAAAAGGCTGCTGGAAGAGTCCTTATCATTACATTACATCTGTGAAGTGCAAACCGCCGCATAGACCAAATAACAAACAGCGGAGGCGGCTGTCTCCATACTACATTGAGTGTCTGCAGATAGAGCGTTCACACGTTTGTCGTCCCCCAAACATTTTTGACTGTGTGGACGCTTGCAGACACGGGAAGATGACAAAATGTACACCTTGCAATGAAAAAAGTATAATTTATGGCTTTCCTGACAATTGTTCAAACCTTCCTCTTTAGAGAGCAGAGATATATTTATTTTTTAACTTAATTTACTTTATGTCATATTTTTCTTGATCATATCATTGAGAAATGTGAGCTGAAAACTCCCCAACAATACAGCTGAAGTGACTGAACTCATGCCATAATGTGCCACGACAAACAAAAGCAGCAATCAGCATGTTCGTGCCGGCTAAGCGGCTGGTTTATGACCATAAATGCATTGCATTGGCCTGGATAACCACAGTGTACACTGATTCATTGGCTGAACTAATTAAATATTCAACACAGGTTTGCTCTCCACCCTTAACACACCACCACCTGCAACTGGTCGCCAATGTTTTTAAATGTGTCCTTTGGGCCGACATTTCCCATGTTAACGCTGTAAATGTATACTGTATATGTCTAATTTAGCTACAAATTAAGTTATTCAGTGAACAGACCGAGTTGCAGTGAGTATACAGACATTTACTTTCAGCCCCATTTTCCAACTGCAGAGCAATAACTAGGTTTGATTTAATTTCTAGCGAGCTGCTATATATATACACACACACACATATATACACACATATATATACACACACATATATACATATATATACATATATATACATATATACATATATATATATACACACACATATATACATATATATACACACACATACACAAAAATATATCCATGTATATACATATACATACACATGATAGTGTACATGGCTCTGCATTCACTAGTTTACACTAGTTTGTAGAAATCCACTGGTTGTTTTTGTGGCGAATGTGTGTGGGAGGATAATTTCTAAATCCTACAATTAAAACTTACAGATCGTGGGTATTTTATAGGCTGTTTTCAGTATATGTATATTTAAATTTTACTTCTTTTAGGAAACATATTTTTCCATGAGAATTTTTGCATGGAGAAGGAAAAAAACGAGAGCATCAGTCGTTTCAGCAAATCCCCAAAATGGCATGTGTTTACGTTCAAGTGACAAAGCCCTCTAGCAGCCGTAGGAATTATGATTTGTCCATTGGAGCAAAGAAGGAAGTAGTGTAAGGCTTTATAGAGCCAGAAAGTCCCAGCATGAAGAAGTCAGGGTGAATTCTATGCTGTCTGTATCATTATCATCTGTCCCTGCATCTTTTTTTCCATGCCTCGGTCTAAGATTACTCTGTGACAGTAAAGGTCTTTGGGCAGAGAAGGTGAATTTTCTTTGGCCCTACTCCCTCAGATGCCATAAAAGCAAATAATGAAGCCAAATACTAGCTACATATATCACAGTTAATTGTGATAAATGTGATAAGTTGCACATATATTAAATTTGATAAAACACATTAAACTACTTCAATAATAATTTCAGACTCATAACAACATAACCATGGTTGCAGTATTATTAGATTATTTAATGTATGATTGACAGTAATAGGGGGATCAAAGTGTGTTTTTGGGTTCAAAGCCCTTTCTTCAATTCAATTCTATGGTCTCCACGATTTTACAGATTGAAATCACGATATTAACAATTATCACTGCACTACTGAAGTATCTTATTATTTTATTAATATAACTAACAAGCAACTTACTAGCTGCTGCAATCATAACTGTTTAAAGGCCAGTTCAGACCAAAGATTTGTGATGAGACGAAACATTTTAGAACATTACAGGGAAAAGTTGCAGCAGTGTGAACTGACCCGTCTCAGCTTTAGAACGTAAGGCACGTCACGTGTTTCAACAGCCAATCAGCTCATATTTTTATGTTTTCGCCATTTATCAATACTAGAAATGCAACTGTAAGTAACTCACTATCCTCATTCAGATTTTAAGACGTTACAAATTATATCCAGCTACAAAAAAAAGCCTGAAAAGCCGGCAGTTAGAATAGAAGTACAGAGAGTCATTTCTATGGAAACAGAACACCGTCCCGTCTAGTCGCATTGGTGTAAACTGGCAGGTTTCAGAACGTTGCAGACCCGGCGCATAGTTGCAAGTTTCAACTCGTCTCGTCGCCAATCTTTGTCTGAACTCGGCTTAAGAGATTGACTTTAACAGTGAAAGCTGTTTTTAATCTGTGAAATAACATCAGCTAACACTCTACACAGCAGCAGATACGAGTCGGTTTTGTTTTGCCACGTTTTTTACGTGATTCGTTTCATTCCGGTTGGTTGTCGTGACTAATTCAAGCTGAAATAACGTCTGATGAAAATATCCTTGATATTTTTGCACACTGTGCAGACCTACAGAAACACCATATTCATATTCATTCAATGCCTGACACCATCTCTTCTGGCCTTCCTGTGCATCACAGCATCCAAGCAAGTGTGCTCTGTACACCTTTACTGGGAGATCGAGAGATCTGGACTTGCTCCCTTTTATTTGCTCATTTTACAGCTGTCCCATAACTTGATATCCACAGGGAAACTGAAAATTATACTTAGGCTACAAAAATCACTTGTATTTACAAAATCAACCAAAAAAAAGCAATGATTGCGGTAAAGGTTACCAAGATCCAGCCTTTGTGGCCCTCAGTGGTAGCTATGGCAGTGTGCACCAGGCTTCAATATCTGAGCGTGAGGTAAAAATAACGTTGTAGGAACCTTAGTCAGTTTTATCCTGCCCTGCCCATTAGTGAAAGACTGATCAAAAGCTATTTAGGATGAACCTTGCTGAATTTCTGAATTGAAATTTAAAAATACGTGCACCTTGTGTTTTTAGCATATTGCCAGTTTGTCAACATAAATCTGAATCATGAAAAGTTATGCTGCTTTGGCTACTACTGTAGCCACACTGTACAGACAACAATCACCTGGATTACTTGGGATATTCAAGAAAAAAATCTGAGAGACAAGATCTTAAGTTTTAGTGAATGTTTTTTTTATAAAATTGTAGATTCATGGACATTTTCACTCCATGGACTTCAAAGATACAAAAATCAATGGAACAGGTGAATTCTGTTGATGCCAGCAGCAGGTATATGATGTCTGTGTGTTTTGAGTGAGTGAGTTATGGCACTGAACATTTTTAAACAGAAACAAAACCGTCAATGCCAAAATGAAAAACAATAAACTGCCCAATCACAGCTTTGGGCATTGCTGATACAACTTGATGGCAGCCATGACAGACATCCATTCACATTAAAACAGTTTCCTGCTACTGATGAAAGCAGAAAGTCCAGAACTTTTTGCCAATTAAATAAATAACTTACAGGCACAAAAGGGACACTAGGACATTACATCTCTTCTTACAGTAATTTTCTGAAATTTAGAATTTTGTTGTGTTGTCAGAACAAAAGGGACAGTGACAGTGAATAGTTTTTATTACACTGAAGGATGTTTTCCAGACACTACTGTAAATGCTCAAATGGTGGCTGCCGCTTTCATTAACCTCAATTACAGAGAAAACCAGGCCATTATTTTTAAAAAGACTTATATAAGAGACAGACCTTTTTTCTATACATTTCATCATACTTTAGTAAGGTGCCTTCTCATTTTCTGATCTGCTCCCATTTTAATTTCCTGTTGATGCAAATTCAACACTTCCTGTTTTCCTGTTGTCTAATCAGTGAATATAATGTACATTTCCATTGAACTAATTCTCAAATTCAGTACAACAGTCAGAGCTAATAACACTTTGTCTCTTCTCTAACAGAAATACTTTTCATTCACTTATTTCCAATAGCTTCCTTTTTCCATTGATGTTCCACATTAAAAGCCCTACAGTGACACGAAGGCCCTAAGTGGGAATTTAGATCAAAAACAGCCTGCGTTGGGGGCATGTTGTTTGGTACTGGAGAGACAATGATGTACGACTCTGGGAAGTCATTACTGCAGCAACTATTTTATCTTTCGTCACTACAGTCCTGAGGTTAACAGTAGAAATACAGCATTCACATTACAAAGTAATGGAATGGCGTAATGACCAGGAATGTGTGCTAGCATGTCTGTGACTGACCAATGCAGCACCTTGCCGGATGACATTGCATTGTTATCGGAGCCATAAGCGTTGGCACCACTGTGTCGATGGACTGGCTGCATTCAGATGAATGAGAGGGCTGCGTTTTTTCACGCAGGGCTCAATTCTGAACGCAGTCTAAATAACCCCTCGTTTTCATGGTAGTGTTTTAATTTGGAACATCTGCAGGAAGTGCTGTGTTTAATTCAAGGTTAAAAAGACAGTGAAAGCAGTGAGTGGTGAGTACAACATGAATCTGTTGTTTCTGGTGATTCTACGAGAATCTGGCCTACATTTTTTGTGCTTATTTGAGGTCATTATTTGAATACTGGCTTTTTTTGAGAATTGACAGTATACACATTTTTAGAATTCAAACAAATATAGTGCCATGTAAATGTAATGCAGCAAATAGAGTAACTGGACTGTTATCCAGTCTGTCTTTACAGATTGAGAGCATAGAATGATAAGATTCTTTTCTCTTTGCTGTTTTTCTTCCTCCACATCATTCATAGTTAAACAATTGAAATAAAGTATGTTAGCATATGTGTCAGACATTTGATGCTTCGTATTTCAGAACCCATCCGTCTAACAATATGTACCTTGTAGAATACACTGTCATAGGTTCATGTTTTGCTGACTTTCAGTCATGTCATATTCTCTCCCTGATGTATTCAAAAAGCAGGCAATCCACCAGTCCACCTCAGCCAGCCTCGTTAAGCACATTATTTATCTCTCAACAATCAACAATCCAAATTCTCTCAGGGTTGCTTAAGGTCCCTGCTTCCACTCACCTATAAATGGCTCACAGGAGGCAGACAAGCGAGAGAGGGAGAGCCAGAAGTAAATCAACACTGGGAACGGGTCCCAACGTGGAGGCTGTAAATCAACATTGGGAAAAGCGGCCTATCAACCAAGGGCTACCCAGTGCCCTCGTATCAATGCCTCACTGAGTCACACATCACAGCGCTGGGGAGCTAGCGGGTGGTGAGGTGTTGTGGGGAGAGAACTGTGAGACGACGAGGGAGTGGGAGGATACTGTATGTAGAAATGCCTATAGATGTAAGAGCTGGAACACCAGTACTAAGAATGACTGAGAACACCACATTCAAATACTCAACTAAATGAGTTCAAAATAGTGCCAGAATTTTTTTTAACATATAGTATAGAATTCTATCTGGTGCTGGAAAAAAAAACACTGTTAAAGTGTAACACTGTTAAAATGGTTGTAAATAGAACCTTCATGTTACTGTAGAGGTCTGTGTAAAAATGTATGAAATGTACCAATGCACCATCTGCCATGTTTTCTAATTTCTATACTGGATTTTTGTTTTATTAATTTGTTTGTTTTCATTATATATCTGCTGTGGATATTCATGGTCCCCAGAGAATGAATCCTAGGCTTCATAAAAATTTTGTAATGTAGTTTAATATTAGGCTCATCAGCAGTAGTGCAACATGACACAGCAAAAACTCTTATGTTATCACTTTTTAGAATTATTCTTCTCTGATATGACTGTATCTGGCACATTTTAAGAGGAAGTGCATCTCTGTCTCTACTTCACCTGTCGTGCAGTGACCACAGACTCTTTCCTCTGTTGGTAGCCAGGACTTCTTGTAAAGAAATACTCTGCCAGTCTGTATTCATGGTTTAGGGCCAGATAGCAGTTCAGTTTGTTTTGGGTTTTGGTTTGATTGGTCCAGTGTTCCAGATAGGCATCTTTTGTTAATAGATAATAATTTGGTTTACTCCGATCAGTGGTTGGAAAGCAGTGCTGGTCTGAAGTTTCAATGGGTAACGACCTAATTCTGCCCTGCATGCATTGGTTGGTGTTTTTCTTTGGATGTTTAAAGTGGACCTACAGAATGAAAAAGATGAAAGATGTAGTTTTGTTACCAATTTTGACTCCACATTTATTATTGACATACATTGACTTAATTATGTTGTAAAGTTTCCCCCCTACTCCAATTTGGAGAATTTTATAATATAGTCCCTTTTGCCAAATAGAATCAAAAGCCTTTTTAAAAACAATAAAACATGCAAAAATTTTACCCTTGTTTTTTTGGTGTACGTGATGATTAGTTAGAGTGTGTAGAGTGTAAACGTGGTCAGTGGTGCGGTGATTTGGTAAAAAGCCAACTTGCCCTTTACTCAGGACATTGTGTTCCATAAGGAAGGCCAGCATCCAGGCATTGATAATGCTGCAGTGAACCTTTCCCAGATTACTGCTCACACAAATGCCTTGGTAGTTGTTAGGGTCAAATTTATCTCCACTCTTATGTATTGGGGAAATAAGCCCCCGGGGCTCCAGATCTCAGGAAAGCAACCTGACTGGAGAACGAGATTGAAGAGCTGAAGCAGGGCCTGTCTCAGCTCAGGGCTGCTGTGTTTCAGCATCTCTGTCCTGATGCAGTCAGCTCCACATGCTTTGCCAGGATTTAGTTTTTTGATGCTGTTTTCTAATTCTTTCATTGTAATTACGTAAACAAGGGGGTTCTGATTATTTTTGATTGTTGATCTAAGGATTGTCAGTTTTTCTTGAATTTGCTTCTGTTTATGATTGAGATCGTTAGGTGAAATTTGCTCATAGTTTTTCAAAATGATCTTTCCAAATGTTACCATTTTGTAGGGCCAGGTTGTCTTTTTTGTTGTTTAAGTTCTTCCATCTCTCCCAGAACTGATTTTGATCAGTGGACTCCTCAATTTCTCTTAGTTTCTGATTGTGATGTAGTTTTTTCTAATGTTTTATTATGTGTTTGTATTCTCTCAGTGTTCCCACATAATTTTGTCTCAGATCTGTGTTTTGTGGCTTTTATGTTGGACTGCTGTCTTAATTTTCTTTTTCTTGACATTTTTGCAGTCCTTGTCGTACCACTCTTCCTTTTTCAGTCTCTGTTTAGATGCAGAGCTGTTCCTAGTAAGACCTGCTTTACTGGCTGATTAACGATAAATATCATTTATCTTTTTAACAGCCATATTCAATTGGTTTGGTTGAAACTGTACGGATAGGAATGTGTTAATTAGATCAGTAATTTCAGGTGAAGTGATTACATTTTTAAATCTAACTTCACCATCAGGAGTCCTTTTATATTGATTATTAATTTGATGTAGTTTACAGGGCTCAGGTTCTGTCATTCTCTTATGTACAGCTGGTTTTATATATACATTTATCTGGCAGTGATCTGATAGTGGGGTCTGTGGTCTGACAGTGAATGCACTGATGAGGCAGGGGTCCATGTCAGTGATGGTGTAATCGACTACACTAGTGCCAGGAGCTGAACAATATGTGAACCTCCCTAAAGAGTCCCCTTTCATCCTGCCATTAAGCATATACAGACCTAAGGAGCAACAGAGATGCACTAGCTCTTTCCCCATTTTGTTCACAACATGGTCTGATTGTGTCTGAGGCCGCACATATGTACAAATCATTATCACATTTGGCAATATTTTTGTTTAATTTAAGCCAGATGTGTGTTGTTGCTTTTTTAATTATTTTTAGATGAGATGATAGGTCCTCTTTATACCACACAATAACCCCACCTGAATCTCTACCGTGACGTATGTGTTTCTATTTGAGGGACAGTAGTAATATCTCTCTATAGTTTGAGGGACAGTGGGTGTCTGTGTCTTCTCGACACCATGTTTCTAATAATNACATTTATCTGGCAGTGATCTGATAGTGGGGTCTGTGGTCTGACAGTGAATGCACTGATGAGGCAGGGGTCCATGTCAGTGATGGCGTAATCGACTACACTAGTCCCAAGAGCTGAACAATATGTGAACCTCCCTAAAGAGTCCCCTTTCATCCTGCCATTAAGCATATATAGACCTAAGGAGCGACAGAGATGCACTAGCTCTTTCCCCATTTTGTTCACAACATGGTCTTGATTGTGTCTGAGGATAGAGGTGGGGGTGAGGTGTAGAGAGGACTGTTCAAAGATGTGGCTGTTGCCAGAAGAATCCACTATATCAGATTCACATCCTGTTCTGGCATTTAAATCTCCCACCAACAGGACATTACCCTGGGCCTGGTAATGTTGGGTTTCTTTATGGAGATTTTCAAAGAAGTTTTCATCATAATAGGGCGACTCAAGGGGGGGAGTGTAGGCTGCACATATGTACAAATCACATTTGGCAATATTTTTGTTTAATTTAAGCCAGATGTGTGTTGTTGCTTTTTAAATTATTTTTAGATGAGATGATAGGTCCTCTTTATACCACACAATAACCCCACCTGAATCTCTGCCGTGACGTATGTGTTTCTGTTTGAGGGATGGTAGTAATATCTCTCTATAGTTTGAGGGACAGTGGGTGTCTGTGTCTTCTCGACACCATGTTTCTAATAATATGACAATATCTTGACTTCTAATGCTAGGGATGAATTCTGGTTCTGTACTCTTCAGTCCAAAAGCCGAAGAGTACAGACCCTGAATGTCCCATGAACTAATATAGATTTCATTAATAATTAATTACAAACATAGATCATATATATAATGGCAAGTAATATAGTATGTTCAATTTTAACTAAGAAGCCGGCAACAGTCTGTTTTTTTTTGTTGTTTTTTTTTAACCAAGAATCTTAAAGATGAGTTGTAGCAGTTGCTTCAACTCTCCACTGTCTGAGTGGTTGGCCACTACCTGTGCATAGGTGGACTGCATCCCAGGTGGTGGCATGGCTTGAACCATGTCAGGCTGTGCTTCTGCACAATATGTTGGTCCAGATATGTGCTCTTGTGGTCTTGCACCACTGCCTGCCTGAGTAGTGGGTGGGGCTCTGTCAGACTGGGTCCCAGTTGGCTGGGTCCCAGTTGACTGGACTCTGGTTGGCTGGCCTCCGGTTTGCTGGGCTCGAGTAGGCTGGTCTCTGGTAGACTGGGCTCCAGTACGCAGGACTCAAGCAGGCTAGCAGACACTCCTGAATGTGCTGCACTGACACTGGTATCCTGGGTGTGTGAGGGCTGTTGAAGCGGGCTGGTAGAGGAGTGCTGGAGGCTGTGTGGACATGGGGGGTTGGAGTAGTAGTGCTGGAAGCTGAAAGCTGGGCGGTTGAGTATGATGGAGCTGTACCTCTGGTAGCTGAAGGCTGGGTGTTTGAGTTTGGTGGAGCTGTAGTTGCTGTTGCTAAAGGCACGTTAGGAAGCGATAGCAATTAAGGAAGCGGGGGTGGGAGAAGGGTTTATTGTTTGCACCTGAGCAATTAAGTCAGGAGGCGTGGTCACCTGGATCGGACGAGGCACACCTGCAACTCATCTCTCCACTCCTTAAAACTGTGGTTGGGAGAAGGACTCAGCGCCAGATCGTCTTATTCACTCGTGGTACTACGTTACGGCTCCCCTAAAGATATCCTGTCATGTTCGTGGTTGCATCTCTCCTGTGTACCTGGTTAACGTGTGTTTTTCTTGNNNTCCAGCCATCAGCTCCCTGGACGGAACGAACCACGCTGAGCGAGCGGCTGTCCTCCGGTCGCTTCACCACGCTCCCAGCCACACCCCCGCCTCGGATTCGATCGGACGGCAGTCTCCCCTGGGTCTCGCTTTGCCTCTTGCTAACTCCGGTCTTCCAAATAAAGCACCACTTACTTGTACATACCTCGTCCGAGTGTTGCATTTGGGTCCAGTTGTGATTTACCTTCCACATCATAACAGCACAGAGGCCTTTTTCCCACCAGCGAGATTTTTCAGTCTGCTTTAATCTCTTTCAAACTCTTCCAGTTTTATTTGACACCCTTGAACCATCACTGTACCTGTGTTGTATAAATTGATGTTGAATTTTGGTACAGTATCTGTGTATAGTTGTCGGATGGATTTGTTGCCACTCATTTTAAGGTCATTATATTGCTCATGCAGAGTGGAATGCCAGGCTTCTGGGTGCTCTGTAAAGAACAGCAGGTCTGTTACTACTGCTCTGTCACCTTGTCTTTTAAAGTCTGCTCTTGTGTTTCAGGGTGGTCTGTGAGCAGCTTGCTTCTGTATTTCTTCTTTCCTGCTTCACTGGTCATGTTCTCTGGGTAGTGGATCACCATACTATTTGGATTCCATCCATCTTGTTGTAGTTGTTTTGGGTCCATTTTTCCAACTGAGACTGCTGTGTTCTCCACTTTCTTTATATGCTAAACGGTTTAGCTTTAGCTATGTTTTTACATGGATGTACTAGAAGTCCAGTTTTTCTTGAAAATACAAATGTTCCTACCCCTCAGAAATGTTCTGTAGTTATTCCTTCTTTTTCTTATCTTTGTTTGCTGTCCTCCTCCATTTGGTGTCCTTTGAGTAGTTTTGTCCTGGTCTAGGTCTGAGGTTCTGTGGCAGTTGGTGCTGTTACCAGTTAGCTTGCTAGGTAGCTAGCTTCAGTTTTGTTTACTGAGTTTAGTTTACTGGTTTCTCAGATTGACTTGAAACTTGCCCACTTTGTTCCCAAAATCTTTAACTTTAGTCTAATATAAGACTTGCCACTAAACTTGATCTAAAGCAATTCAATTATTTGCTGAAGTAGGAGCTCATGTTTTGATGCTTCTTCTCTCTCTCTCTCTCTCAACCCAACCGGTCAAGGCAGAAGACCGCCCACCCAGAGCCTGGTTCTGCTCGAGGTTTCTGCCTGTTAAAGGGGAGTTTTTCCTTGCCACTGTCACCTAGTGACATGCTAGTCCTAGTGACATTCAGTTGAATTGAATGGATGCAAAGTATCTGTTCAGAGTGATGGAGGAGGAAGCTGGATCTCCCAGAAGATGCTCCTCTCCCAGGTGCTGACCATGTGGGGCCCATGCCTCATGTCTTCATGGAAGATGAAGCTTTTCCCCTCAGGTAAGTCTTGAAAGTTGTATTAATTACATATAAGGATTTACATGGTCTAGTGCGCATATATATATATATATATATATATATATATATATATACACACACACAGTATCAAACAGCCTTCCACAAAGGAATAATCACTTTCAGTATCACACTTTTATAGAATTGCTTTTTTCCACTGTCTTATTACTTGTTTTCACATTTTGGTACAGCATTGTCAGACTTAATAATCTTTTATTATTGGTTTATGTTGTTGAATTTTTAGCCTGCTGTTATTCTGATCTGTATATTTTAATGTTTTTTTTTTTTCTCATTTTATTACAAGGAGGAATGTGCTGAGGCCCTATCCTGGAAGAAACGTTTCCCAACCAAAGAAGATGTTCTTTCACTACTGCCCCCTCATGAGCCAGGAGAGTTGTTGAGAATTGAGTTGCTTTTGGAATTTTTGCTGCACAGTGGAGGTTCTACCACTGGGTGGTTGGAATGAGCCCTGCGAATGTGGATGCCATTGTGAAAGCAACGGTGGCCCTTTACAACTTCCAAAGGTGGAACTCCACAGCATAAGCTCCCATTCCACTGGAAGAAGAGGCAGGGTCTCGGAAGACTTGTCAGTGGCCAGAATTGCAAGAGTAGACAAGGAGCTGGGAGATACTTCAGACAGGTAAAGGACGGTAAAGGTTTCTGAGTCAGACAGGGTACCAGGCTCCAGAAAGCTCATGATGGAGAAATACTTCCAAGTTGTCTTCTGTTCTGCTTTGATGTTGGTGTTGAAGAGCCTGGGTCCAGGCCAGTGTTGAAGCTCGGACCTCACTGCCGACACTTGCGTCTTCAGCGCACCTGCTTTGCTGCTGAAGTCTAACAGGTTCAAAGAAATTCACTGGAGACGATCAGAGTTTCATGCAATTAGAGTTTATTCTTTTGACAGAGATAAACCCGAGTTGATGTCTGGAAAGCAACTGAAAACAGCCTGACTGTGCACTTCTTTTATAGGGGTAAGAACTAACTCCTCTTCCTGCAGGTCAGCTCTGCAGAGCTTGACCCCGTTGATGTTAGCTCTCATCAATGGTCATTCATCACCAATTATGACAGGAGCTGGCATAAGAAAGGCTATGCAGAGCCCAACTCAGCCAATGTTAGCCCTCGTCGATGGTAGGACACTTGTGAGAGAGATGGGAGATGAAAGAAAAACCGCACGCAGGTGGCTGGAGCAGGCTACCAGCAATGCAGCACTGAGACTGTAAATCATTTTTAATGAGGGATAGTGAGGTCGGATAGCGACTACAATAGTGGCACAGCGTTATCGAGAGCTGTAGCATCAGCGAGGCCAAGCAGTGACATAGCATAAGTGGGAGCTGGGAATTTCCCCAATTATATATTAGCATTAATGAGGCCTAAGCAGTGGAGCAGCACAAGTTATGGCTTGGAATCTCCCTAATGATATAAGTTTCGATTCCACCGCGCCTGCAGGGGCCCCTTACTTCCTCTGATTACACACAATGTCTGTACATGCAACACTTAACATTTGATATGGATACAACTAAGTAAGTAAATAAGTGAAACTTATAGTGATATATTTGAATACATTGACTATTATGTTATAATAACGGTACTCTATACATGTGGTTTACCATAACACCCTGCACCACTCTTCTTCTCTCTCATGGTTTTTCTCTTTTGTTATGAAATATTTGGTAACACTTTATTATAAGGGTACAAATCATATCCTTTAGTTATGCTTAACTAATGCCCACCATTAACAAACGGTCAAGTCACTATGACTTGATGTGATCAGTTCACACTTAAAGTGACAATAGACAACTTTTTTGCTTTAACTTATCATTTTGAAATAAATGTTGATTGTACAATGTAATGCCTATAAAACAATCACACCATTGGCGTTGACACTGGTTTCCTATAAGCCTCACTTTCACTGTGCATTTCTGTCCGCCCACGGGTACGATCTGCTGAGGAAAAAGAAGGCTAGATTTAAAGCACAAAGGAAGTGGGTGAACCAAACAGAGGAGGAACAGGGCTTTTATTGTCCAGTAGCTGTTGGTACCTATCCCCAGCTAGCGGAAATTACAGAAGGTGGAACAACCGGACTAAATGTGGAAACCCGGCAAAAGAAAAAGAGCCCCGTTGACAGAGAAGACAAAGAAGGTGAAAAGGTAGAGTGATAGAAAAATACGAAAAACAAGCGTGAACCTTGGACTGGCATTCATTCATGGAGAGAGCTGCAGGACTTGAGAGATCTGGGTTTCTAGTTCAAATTGGGATTCTTGCTGTTATTTTTTGCTTTGGACCAGCCAGCCTGCTAGCGGTAGCTATCCCTAGCAGCCTGGCTACTGTCCAAAATGCTATCACTAGCAGCCAGAAAATGAACCAATTCAATTCTTATTTTTATTTATACAGCACCAAATCATAACAGAAGTTATCTCGGAACACTATAGAGTAGGTCTAGACCGTAACATTACTCTTTATGTTATTATTTACAGAGACCCAATGATTTCCACCATGAGCAGGCACTAGACGGCAGTGTTTTCTTCTACTCCACCCCTACGCCAAGCCCTGCTGTAGTTACATACTTGTTTGAGTGAAGCAACACTCAAACTATGTTATTACTCAATATAAAATTATGACAATTTGATTGTGAACATGCTTCTTTCTTTTATTTCCAAAGTAGTGTTGATCGTTTCTTCACGGAAAAATTGGAAACAAATGCAGTGTGTCGTGTGTTGTTGGTAGTAGCTAGGCTCTGAGGGAAACTGAAAGCAATTCACTTGACTTTGCGACAACTGCGACAACAGTAATACCAGTGGGAAACGCTAGGGGGGTAAAAATTGAAAAGTTTTCTATTGCCATTTTAATCATCATCAGTTAAGGAATTCACAGTTACTACATACAGTCATTGATACGTGACCAGATTAGTTATGAAAGCCGTTGTGGAAATAATGGGTTCCAGAGCCCAGTGGTGTCGTCATGTTGTGTCTGAAAGGGCCTTTAGGGAGAGCAAGGACTCCTACAAGCGGAAGCTGGAAAAAAAGCTCCAGTAGAACAATGTCAGATAGGTGTGGTCGATGAATAAGATCACAGGGTTTAAGGACAAACAAACCCCAAAACAGAGAGAGAGCAGCTTGGACAGGGCCAATGAGCTGAACATGTTTTTCAATAGTCAGCTTGGGGTCCCCTACTGCTCCCTCCCCCACCATTCCAAACCTTGCATCTCCTGTGCCCCCACAGCTATCTGTTCACAACACACCCCACACCCCGACTGCCACAGACAGCCACCCCACCCCACCATGAGCACAGACATTCTGGAAGACACCTGCTTGACTTTATTGTCCCTCTAAAAAAGAAGATAATAAAACATGGAGGTTAGCTCCATGGTATAACCCCCAGGTTTCTTTTCAGCACTGTAGCCAGGCTGACAGAGAGTCACAGCTCTATTGAGCCATGTATTCCTATAGCCCTCAGTAGTAACAACTTCATGAGCTTCTTTAATGATACAATTCTACAAAACTACTAGAGACATCACCTCCTGCCCTCAGTCCCAGCCGACTTATCTTCAAATACAGGAATCTTAGAACCAATTGTAAAACCTGATATATATTTAGACAGCTTTTCTCCCATCGACCTTCATCAACTAACTTCAATGATTTATTCATCTAAGTAGGGATGCAAACAACTCGCTTTTTAGCGAATGTCGCTTTTTTCACGTCAGTTTGGGTGACTTGTGTGAATCATCCAGATCCAAAGAGTTTTCCTACAGTGTATCTCTGTCACGCTTATGAGTAAGCATTGAGCAAAAAATTCTACTTAGCTGTCAGGACCTGTTGCGAGGACCTCACATCCACATAGCATCACTGGTTACATGGTTGTTTACTCCAGTCTTGCTGAACCGAGCAAACGCTTGGAAGTTAGTATGTGAACACATCATTCTCTCCCTGCATTGTGGCTCATTTTGTGCGGTGAGTTTTTCTGTTGGCTGAATTTATATGGTGTTGACTTTTAACATAATTTGCTCTGTATGTTATGTACTGTATATTATGTCTTTTTAGCTAACGTTATTGTACTCCGTGTCAGAGAAGCTTCTCTTACGCTAGATTTCCACTTGTAAAATAAACTTGACGGATCCCATTCATTTAGTTAGCCATACAGCGAGAAAAGTCCGCTTTCCATAAGCGCCAGCTGCCGGTCAAACTGCCGACAGTCCAGCCGACTACTATATACATTTTTTATTTTAATAAAATTGTTTTAATTAACAAGTTGCAATTTGCTATGCATTACATTTTACGACCACTAGCCTCCACTTGATGCATGATGATAAAGAAACGTGCCATCTGTATCAGTCCTGCCCACACAGACATTTATGGACTTAACGAATGAATGAATGATCTTTATTTACATTGTGCTTTTTACAGCAGAGCCATCTCTAAGATGCATTGCAAACAAACTAAAACAAGCAATGTTGTCAAAGTAATGGGCCTGTGTCATGAGGAAAATGGAGGCTCTGCCTATCACTCTGCCTCACACTGCAATTTTTACAGTTTAAAATGTTGTAGAATGCTTTTGTATTTTTTTGCCATTGACCAATTATGCAAACTAAAGTCAGATGAAGTCAGGTTCTGTTACATTGTGGGTTGCTTTTGTCAAAATCCGGGATCCAACCAATTCAATTAAATTTTATTTATATAGCGCCATATCATAACAAAGTTATCTCAGGGCACTTTTTCATATAGAGCAGGTCTAGACCGACTCTTTATATTTACAGAGACCCAACAATTCCCACCAAGAGCAAGCACTAGGCGACAGTGGCAAGGTCATCTGCCTTGACCGGTTGGGTTGAGAGAGAGAGCAAGAGAAAGAGAGTGAGAGCAGGAGGAAAGAGAACATACAATAGTACAGCACAGTACAGTTCTACATACAGATGTAAAGTAATAGCAGTGCTAATGGTATTGATGTTAATATGAATAAAAATAATACTAATAGCATTGTAATAATAGTAATACTAATAATTAGACCAAGAACAACAATAGCAGCAGCAGCCGCCGAGCAGGAACACGGGGGCAGCAGGTGGCCCGCAACCACAGATCCAGACTCCACGGCAACATGACCACTGATCCAGACTCCGCAGCTCCGCAACCACAAATCCAGACTCCGCGGCTCCGCAACCACAGATCCAGACTCCGCAGCTCCGGAGGCAGAAACACTCGCAGAAAGCAACAGAAGGAGAGAGAGGAGAGAAAGGGAAGCAGTCGAGTTAGTAACAAGCATTAATGGGATAAGAGTGTGTACAGATGGAGAGGGAGAGGAGGAGAGAGGAGCTCAGTGCATCATGGGAAGTCTCCTGGCAGTCTAGGCCTATAGCAGCATAACTAAGGGGTGGCTCAGGGCTCACCTGAGTCAGCCCGACTATAAGCTTTATCAAAGAGGACCAGGGACCAGAGGCCTCTTACATTCCTTGTTGTGGGCTGAAATAGCTGAGCTGGGAGAGTGTAAGTGTTGTTGAATAATTGCATAAGTTCATGAGGTAAAGTTCATAATTAATTTTATAATTTCATGTTAATAAACAACAGTATATTAATGTAAAGTTAAAAGGTTAAAATTGAAATCTGATGTAATTAAATAGCTTGTTTATACAGTACAGGAATGTAAAACAGATATAAATGAACATAAGTGACAGACAAGGTTGTAGCCACTAGGGTATTAGTTTATTGTTTCTGTTTCGGAACTAACATTTTGTGTTAGCGGTTCCACTACGACAGAATTTCTTGGCAGATTTCATCGACGGACTGTGTACAGTCGAACAAGAGTGGTGTCTCTCACAAAGAACCTTTATTGCATTTAAGACATTATTTATAGGCGTCTGGAGCTAAAACAGGCAGTCAAGGGAAACTCTCAGAGACTTCAAAGACCCTCTTTCCCTGACAAGCGGCCAACGAGGTATTTTGGTTTGCTTGTTGAATGTGCTTTGTTTATTTTCGCGCCAAGCATTATTTGTATAGTTTCATGTACTATATAGCTGATGTATTTTGTGACCTGTTTGTTCGAACACTTCTCACGGTGTGACAGAAACATGAAGCCAACGTAAAACAAGTGGCCAAAGCAATAAACGCCTGTGTCTGCGATGTCATGAAGAGAGTTACAAGGAAAATTAGTGCCATTACATTGCATTTCATTAGCCAATCAGGTACTACTGTCTAAAAGGTGCAACTGTCCACCAAGAGCGTTACAGACTTTGAAATGCACTTCTGACTGTTCGATTTCTTAGTTGACCAACTCAGATATGTTGCATCACATTTGATACGTTTAGCCTTTCGAGATGGTCTAGTGTCAATCAAAGCCAAGGATTTCCTGAGAATTTTACACTCCCATTTAGGGCCTATTCCACTAAGCTTAATCATGTAATATAAAAATATTGCCTCGCATTTGGGGTAAAAGGTTTTTTCGGAGCCCATTCACCGGGACGTTGCAACTCTATTGAATCAGTTCTGTTTCCATCAGTGTATCAGACCTGTCTAATGTGGCTGTGTTTTATTCTGGTTGTGCTGAGGCTTTGTCACAACTCCGTCTCGGTTCAGATATCAACTGCAAGCATTTCAGAAGCAGTGACTCTAAAGCAGACTATGCCTCAGCAGTTACTGTACATTCCCAATGCTGTTTAGTTTGTCTTTGACAAGCATAATAAATTCATGTTTGCAGCAAATCTTTAATTGA
>LKNJ01000814.1:0-45081 GCA_002120245.1 Maccullochella peelii
CTTTGATACAGAAGGTCAGGGGTTTGATTCCCACTCAGGGCAAGGCCTGATTTTGTTATGTCTTTTTTTCTCCCCCATTCTCTCTCCATATTTAGAACTTCTGTTTAACTCTACCTCTGTAGGCTGGTTTTGCACAGCGGTTAACACCGCTGACTTGGGTGCAAGAGATCAGAGTTCAATTCCAGGGGAGAACAAGGCTTCTAATGTCTTTTTCTCGCCCCCATTCTCTCTCCATATTTAGAACTTCCGTTTAACTCTACATCAAGCCCCACACACAACCTATAGGCTGAGATAAGACGATAAATAGACAAAGTGAAGTGAAATACTCTCTGATGTCCTGGAGTGATGCATATCTAAATCCAACAGGGTGAGATGAAGAAGAAAAGATAGTAGTCAGCTGCTAACCGTTGGGCCGATGCCTTTTTTATTGTATCTGCAACGGAGGAGTAAACAGAAAAGTATTGGAGGCTTGTAACTGTTAATTAATTCAAACACCAACTAAAGACTACCCCTCTACATCAAAGTTAAAGCCCCAATCAAACCCTGATTTCCTGCACTCAAGTCAGCTGTGTTAACCGCTCTGCCAAACCAGCCTACAGAGGTAGAGTGAAACGGAAATTCTAAATATGGAGAGAGAACGGGGTAGAGAAAAAGACATAAGACGCCTGCCCTTGCCCTGAGTGGGAATCAAACCCTGATCTCCTGTACCCAAGTCAGCTGTGTTAAGCACTCTGCCAAACCAGCCTACAGAAGTATAATTAAATGGAAGTTCTAAATATGGAGAGAGAATGGGGGAGAGAAAAACACATAAGAAGCCCGGCCTTGCCCTGGAATCGAACCCTGACCTTTTGCACCCAAGTCAGCGGTGTTAACCGCTGTGGCAAACCAGCCTACAGAGGTAGAGTGAAACGGAAGTTCTAAATTTTTCATCACATATTAAACTAGATCTGTAAGCACTTTGTTAAATTTCCCAGATATGATTTATAGCCCATACCGGTTTCTATTCAGGAACCACAACTAAATAACTGATTCAATCCCTGAAACCACGATTGGAGACTCTGCTGTAGAATCCGATATGAACAATGTCACCTTTACTAAATATTTTAAACTACACAGACATAATACAAGATGACCATATTCTTAACACGCAAAGATATGCAATATAATTAATTACAAAAGAGCGATTATAGCAGCCCTGACGAGGAATTGAACCGCTGTTCGTTTGCACCAAAGTCAGCTGTCTTATCACTGTGCCAAACCTGGCGACAGAGGTCTACCTGAACGGAAGTTCTAAATATGGAGAGAGAATGGGGGAGAAAAAAAGACATAACATGATCAGGGCCTTGCCCTGACTGGGAATCGAACCCCTGATTTCTTGTACCAAAGTCAGTGGTGGCGCCACTGTGCTAAACCTGCTGACAGAGGGAGAGTTAAATAGCACAGAGGTCACAACTGCCAAAAATAGAGCTACATCAATCCACCAATCAGAACAGAGGAACAAACAAAGGTAAAAATAACTAACTGTTGCCTGACAGGGAGAGAGAAAGCTGTAAAGGTTTCACTCAGAAAAGTCGCCATCATTCAAAAACCATAGGTTGTATGAGCCTTGCCCTGACTGGGAATCCAACCCCTGATCTCCTGTACCAAGGTCAGCGGTGCTACCACTGTGCTAAATATAGCCCAAAAGATAGCCCATACCGGTTGTTATTCAGGAACCACAACTAAATAACTGATTCAATCCCTGAAACCATGATTGGACACTCTGCTGTAGAAACCATTCAACTGTTCAAGCAACGGATAAAAATGATTATCTGGACAATAAAAGGTTAAAATAAAATTTTATCCTTAAAGTTGTCCTTTGACATTTGTAAAATCCAACAAAGCACTACTGTGCAGTTAACAGTGTGGCATTTACTGTACATGTAGTCCACTTGACATGGCAATCTTTGTCCTGAATATCTGAAGTGTAAATCCAGTCCAAAGACAATGCTAACAAATTACAAACATTGGCCTTGACAGACATTAAGACTTTCAGTAAAATTCCACAATTTTGTAGTTTTAATTATGCAAAAATAAACTTTATTGCAACGTTTGATGAGCAGAGGAAATAATGCTAACCACAATGGAAAATAGTATGCAACTAAATGGATCAGTACAGAAGCAATTTACCACAGAGATGGATAAAGATCAATTTCTGCAAAGAGTACCAAATGTGCACATTTTGACAACTTAGTAGTTTGCGGTGATTAGGAATACGAACCAACTTGATATAACACTGATCAATTGCAAGTTTGTAAAAAGAAAGTAGCTCACGCAAAATAAAATGAACACTGAATGAGTGGGTGAATTCGATACTTTACCAAAATACTGTAATGCTATTCACATCATGGAAGAAATAAAAGTAACTTACTTAAAATATGGACCATGTTTTGCAAAAGGATGTATAGAAAATAAAACACCATCTTCAATGTTTAGTAACAACTTCACACATTTGCAGATCATAATATAAAAGAAAAAATACATTTCATAAAAATATTACCACTTGTTTTTAATCAATATGGCTTTTGGACTGTGCAGTTAAAACCAAATAAAAAGATTCATATATAATGGGTTTGTGTTATTTTTAAGTTGTGCTTCTATAGATAGGTGAGTATTCTGGCCAAAATGCAAATGTATTAAATACAGTCTCCTTAATGAATTATGAGCTCTCATTAAAAAGACAATTTTAAAATTAAATTTTCCTTTGGTTACAGTAAATTTAAGTAATAAAGTAACATTTCTAATATATAATGTCCCATTACGTTTGGGACCTTATAGGGTAAAGAAATCTATAATACTATTTGACTATTAGCAAATCTTAATCTTCTCCAAAATAATAATTTATCTAATAATTCTTTCAAAATAAACTCCAATTAAAGTTAAGCATGAGATCATTTGCATGGTGATAACGTGGAGGCCTTTTTTAAACAAACAATATTTCAAATACTAGACCTGATCCAAAATAGAACATAAATATACAATTCATTTACATAACAATGCCAACTGCACTATTACAGTATAACTCCAAAGAATATTAGAATCACAAATTAATTTTGAGTCAATAATAAATAAGATGTGTATGAGTTGTGTCGCCGTGCACTAGCACAAGACTCAGTAGTACAGTTACCATGAGAAAAGTTGGAATTAGGCGCTTGGGTCAGTTTTCCCATGTTACAGTTAGGATGCAGGGAAATAAAACAGACCCAAGACATGCCAAATGGAACACTTCATGAGAAAAGCTTAATTTCTAATCCTGCCATTAGCTCACATACTGTATGAATGTGCAGTTAGCAAAAACTGAGGCTACACCTTTACTCAACCCAAAAGGATCCTCCTCCTGTCTGTACAGTTATTGAGAAAGTGCACCATCCTAAACCCAATTTATTGCCCTCAACTGGCTCCGTACCTGGTAGGAAAAATACATTTACCCAAAGAGTGTATTTGTGGAACCTGCCTGCTCAACCATATCAAGGCTCAGATGGTCAAAGCTGACTTTATTAAATGTCTTCTCATGTCAGCTAGGTGCAAAAGACTCACATATGTACAGAAAAATTGCACTTGTTCAACTGCAAGTATGAGAAAACTCCGATATAAACTGCTGAGTGAGTGAACCGTGGGCACTGTGCTGACCTGTCTCACCAGTTTTTTTCCTTTTCCTCCACCCATAGATAGCTGAGGTCAAAATCTGTTCAAGACTGTAAATGGCTGTTAAACTCTGGCTTTTAAACCACAACATCACTTACTCTAAAGAGGCCATTCTCAACTTATTAATGGTCATCCCTGCCACAAAACACGTCTTTCAACCATACAAGAATCCCTGAAACTCAAAATGGAACGTACTAGAAAACAGAACTTAAAAATATATTTTAAATACAAGCACATATATTACACCGGCTGTGTAAAATATGCCATATTTACATGCCTTACAACAGTGCAAATCTTCCGAAAGCGCCAGAAAACATTTCTAATGCAAAACCACCAAGTAAAACGTGATAAACTGTGATTATGCAAAGATCATAGTTAGCATATTGCGTGACACAACAGACTCTGTAACGAGCAAGATGAAAACTAATCAGTGAGTAAGTGATGGAAGTGTTGTGTGCAGTGGTGGATAGCTTGTTGACAAAGGTTATGTGAAGATGCATTGCTTGAATTCTAGTTCCCACAGTCTTTGTAGCAGCTTTCTGCGGCTTTGTGTCCAGTAAAATTCTCCAGTTAAATGCAAATGGACTGGTCTGCCTGGCTCAGAAAGCAGGGAGAGGAAGGGGTGGGGAGTGGGGGGATGGGGAGTGGGGTCTGAAAGTGGAGATGACAGAGGAATGACGGGTATAAGTGTATAAGTGTGTGCAGGAGGGGTATAGGTTGTGTGTCTTTGTGGTTAAGAAAGTGTGTTTGGTGTTAGTTCCTTTAAGGTGGCAGTATCAGTGAGAACAGTGATCTAATGTGGCGGCGTGGAGAGCCTTAAGTCTGTGCCAAAAAGGCAGATCAATAAAGTGATCAGTCATTAACAGCCCTGTGAGGTGTGTAGTGTGGGGTTAAGCTGAGGGGCAGTGCTGTCCTTGGAGGTTGGGCTGAGATGTCATTTGTGACGTTTTCGGTGGCACGATGGCTCAGAAGGCAGTGGTGACGGCGTTTCCTCGCCGTGTGCTCAGACGGATAATTTCCCCCGGCACCGTGTCCAGCTGCTCGTACGCCAGCCGGCCCTCCTCACCTGCCACAAACACAAGGGTTATCTATAAATGACAAGTAACCTGCTGCTTCTCAGATTGAAATGGTATCAAAATGTTTCAGCTTTAGGTCACAAACGTGAGTGAGGAATGGTACAAATCATTGAAAACATGATCCTCACACTGGATTAAAGCTTCAAAAACTTTATTGGACTGAGAAAAGGCAACACTTCACCCCTACTGGGTCTTCATTAGGCAAATGGCCTACATGACAAGGGACAAGTTATATGTATACATATAATATTGTGTACATCCTGTTAATGTCATAGTCAGATCACTTGATGATCACTTGAAAATGTTGCCTTTTTTCAGTCCAATAAAGTTTTAGGTCTAATCCAGTGTGCATCATCAGCTCTTAAAGGAAAACAAATGTGTCTTGGCATTATACTGTACATATAACATTTATATACATCTTAATATCTTCTATACTTTGTGGCAGTTGGGTATAAAATACGATTCAGAAATAATAGTGATTTGTAGAAGTGTAGCAAAAGATAAAGCTGAGCATCATTCGATTTACATAAATTTGTTACTCACCAAATGTGAGCAGGGTTTCTATGGCGACGTGGCGAAGCTCTTCCTCAGCTGAATCACACAGTGCTACCACCGCCCTGATACTCTCTACTGCCTACAGACAGACAGAAAAACAGAAAAGCTCTGTGAAGAAGTACACAGAAGACAGAAAACTGGGCTAATTTAGATTGGTGTCCTCTTTTGTTAATGACTTAATCATAATGGTAGCCATCATGGCACTTAAGATCAATTAGAAACAGATTATTTTTGTACCATGCCCTGTCAAGTAGCTCAGCTCTCGCATGACTGCATGCTGACCCAGTAATATTTTTAGACTCAATACTAATAAAAAGCAATAAGATGTTTAATACAGTTTAACTGAATTGAATTATTTATGCTTCAGCTACTACAGTAGTTCCCAGTACTTCCTGTTGTTGACTGAAAGCAAATGCAATGTCACTCAGTGAGAGAAAATGTGTTAATTTAAGTTTAATATAATACGTATATGCCATATGTAGTGTTCATTGAAAGAATAATGGTTTGCTGTAATCATTCCTCCCATCCACACTGTCCTTGTTGTGTGCAAAAACACATTTTAAAGTTCAGCTGTAGCTAATGTGAAGCAGTCTCATTTGCCAAATCAAGTGGTTAACTTCGTCCTGGCAGCTGGGTATAGATTTATTGCTGGTGTTGTGTCCTGGCTACAAACCTTAACATGCAACTACCAGTAGAGTATCCCTCCACCGTGGTACATAAAGCAAACGCGCAGGGAATTTCAGAGATCAGCTTCATCTGAACTTTAGAATGCATTGTTGCACAGAACAAGGACTGTGTGTTTTGTCCATCTCTCTTGGAGTCACACTAGGAAGAAATCTCTTCACGGCCAGAGGAATGATTACGGTGGCCAACAACTCTTTTGACTAGAAAAAAAACAGACCTATCTTTGCTTTTGCTTAGAAAGAAATTTGGCCTCAATGAACACAAATGGAGACCTAAACTAGCTCCAAAGCTTCACAGTATAACAACTGTAGAAGATGTCAGAGGTCACTGACCTGCAGACAGCTGAGAGCTGAACAGGCCGCCCTCTGGCTCTGACCTCCAGCCTCTGACAGCGCCTGTGTGTAGCACTCCACTGCCTGTAAACAGACACAGAAACATTCAAACATGGCATGTGGTATCTGTCAAACCTATTTAAAATGTTGTTTACACACACACACACACACACACACACATCTCTCCAACATACTCCCTCTCTTTAGCACTACTCACTCTGGCCCTGAAGTGGCTGTGTGATGCTCCAGTAGAGAGGTAGTCGGCTGCGGCCTCGCTGACTTGAGGGTCCTCCGCAGTGAGCAGGGAGGCCAGGGCCCTCAGGGTGCTGTTTCTGGGCCACAGGGTTAACACAGGCACCTCCTCCATCTCTGCTAGACAGCGAGAATAATCCCCACTGTACAGAGCCTCTGCAAACACCTCTGAGTACGACACAAACACAGACACATGTCAAAGGTTTAAACATAAAATAATAAAATAGCCTGCAGAATGTCTTCAGTTTGTTTTTAAGAAATCCAGGAATTTATCAGTGTTTAACTTGGTTATTAAAAATGGGCTCATACGTAAAAACCACTCTATTGTTCAACCATTTCTTGTTTTTTTTCTTCCTCCACAATGACTCATAATCAGCAGTGCTTTTGTGTTCTCTCTTTCTATTTTCTATTAGTTTTCTGTTACACAAAGCATTTTCCAAGCAAACCATGTTGCACAAACACCTTATTTACTGTAAGTCAGTCAGGTTTTGGGTGCTTGTAGATAGAAAATCCAAGAGAAATATGAACAAATATGCTCTTAAAAAACATGGTAAGGACTGATTCACATTTATCCTTCTGCTGAGTTGAGAAAAGTTGTAGATCTGCGTTATGCTCACTGCAGGATAAGATTATTATCAAAGTTACTAGAGTCACTTTTTAGGGTCACTTTTGCTCACCCTCTCTGGCCAGATGCAGCAGGTGTGTCTCCATGTCCTGTACTTCATGTTGTAAGATGTAGCTGTGGAACTGAAACACAGTCAGGACGTCCTGGGAGAGCGCAGCGGTGGGAGGATTGTGTGCCGCCACCAGATCGCTCCTGTCCACCATCTCTCCCACTACGACACCAATCACTGGAGCGAAGAGAAGGAAGTCAGAGAAAATGGTTTCTACCCAACTGGAACTAAATTTGCATTGTGAAGATCTATTTAATGTATAACTCTGGATTAACAGTCTATTCAATTTAGTCTCTTTAATAATAATAATAATAATAATAATAAGTATTCTGTTTTCAAGGTTTATCAACCACATTATATTCTTAGCAACCACAATGATCTTATTTTCCCTCAGGGACAAATTTAAAACTGATTTACAAACCAAATTAAGTGACTCAGTTGAAACAATTAAAAACACTGAGTTGCAAACAAAATGGTAACCTTTGGCTTGTTTGCAGAAAGATAATAAGCATGATCCAACCTGTGTCAGCGCTGTGTGGGTGTCTCTCCTGCAGCACTGCTGTGTAGCGCTGGTTCATGTGTTTGAACACTCTGTCCAGTGTTGTGTGGAAAAGTCCGGCAGACCCGCTGCACTCTGACCACAGAGCCATCAGCTGTGGGCGCTCTGCGAGGCCCGGGAGAACTGAGGGAAAGGTACAAAACAGAAGGTCAGATGCTACAAACCAGAAAGTCCTTTTTGTTGCACGGTGATAATTTGTCATACAACACAAAGTGTAACTACACCCTCAAATTCAGCTAGAAGCCTCCCTCCCAGCAAATTTAAAAAATGCAACGAGTGTGGGAACAACATCTGTAGGAGGCGTGGCCTCGTTGCTACGTAGTGTGTAGGTCATGAGACACAGGGGAGACTGACTGACACTAAAATATTTTTTAATATAAATTTCATGACGTATATAGGTCCCATCCTGTTGACTCTATGTCAGCATTGTCCTGTAAGGTTCAGGACTGATTTAAAACAGTAGATGGCCTGTTTGAAATTACAGCACTTTATAAATTTGGTAAGAAATGTCAATATTAACACCAGCATTGATGTGTTTCATCACAGTACAGTCATATAATTTAGTTTACAGCTCAAAAAACATGTTTAAGTGTGCAGTACCTCTTTAAATAATAATTAAAAAAAGACTGCTCTAAACTACAAGATTACTCGTTACGCGGTAAACACTCATAACACACCAATAAAGCAAACTGATTTTCACTTGTTGGTACCTACCGTCAGCAGCAGATGTAATTGCTCCCAGTCTGTCTGCACTGATCTCTGCTAGCTCCTCTAACAGCTGAGTCTGTCCGGACATTTTGAGGAGAAGACTGCGGCGCTGCCACGCATCCATCCCACTGGTCAACAGCTGCCATTACAGGAAGAAACAAAGGCATGTTTGGGCAATGCTTTTAACAAACTGAATTAATTCAATTCAATTCAGTTTCATTTATATAGCGCCATATCATAACAACTTTATCTCAGGGCACTTTGTCGTAAAGAGCAGGTCTAGAACGACTCCTTAATCTCAACTCTAACTATTCATTTATTACGTATCTTCCAAAACATGACGTCAGATGTGATAAGGAGCTCTACCTGTATGAGGTGATTACAGTACTGCAGGTGGATGACGATAGCCACGTCCAGGTTCTCATTTCCGGTGGTAAGCGGCAGGGGGCTTCCCGCGACACTGTTGCCCACCCCGGTGTCCTCTGTCAGGGCCTCACTCAGGTGTCCTCTGGCTTCTGGATGCTGGCCCCTAAACAAGGCAAGTACCCAGAGTCACCACCGGGTGGCAGCAGCATTACACAGAACAGAAATCTGCTGTAATGGTTTTCATTAACATTCATGCTTTCATGATTGAAGTTGAGCATTAATTGACTTAAAACCAAGAACCTGAAGTATCCTACTTCAGCAGACACTTTTAAACAGCAGTCAAATGACACAATACAATAACAAAATGTACTTTGTGTCGATGTCAGCCAACACAAAGTGCCTCCATTCATCTCCCACTCACCCGATCCTTTCTCCGTCTGTATCAAAAAGCGGAGACCTCTGTGGGATACTGAGGATGGCGTTATCGTCTCCAGTGTCCTCGTCATCAAAGTCAGAGGTGTTGAGGAAGTCAAAGCTCTCCAGGGCGCTCTCCACTGTCAGACTGAGGCTGGATGATCGGCTCCTGTGACCCGGAAGACGGCACTGTGAAGAGGAAGGGTGGTAGGAGGGAGGAGATAGTGGGTTAATAACCCTTTAGTCTTACAAACCCTGGAGAAGTTAACCTGCCACAGTCCATTCCATGTAGCTAAAATTATTTCAGATTCTGTCGCTTGATGTTTTCACAGGTGAATCAGGCCAAACTACTAGTATTTTTCGGTGATTCTCCACCTTAGGTAGTACTGTGGTTCTATGATAAGCATTCATTTAGGTAAACCCAGAGATTAAAAAGACACTGTAAATGACTTTTTTGAGGTAATGAGTGACTTAACTTGTTACTTTCGATTTATGGAGTCAGTTATTAGTAATTTTTAATTTTCTTTATTTTTATCTTCTTCATCAGAGTAGAAATTTCCTAAATGTATGTATAATGTATATTTTAAGACCTGACAGTATGGCCACATGCACTACAGAGAACAGCCTCTTCAAAATAAAAGTCCTGTGTCCAGTGGCAGGTTTGTTGATGTCTGTTACAATTTAGCATTTAGTTTTCTAACAATTACCCAACCAAATATTAGACTTTCATATGTGCTGATATTTAGTCCTGACGTTTTTTTTTTTTTGTTTGTTTTGTTTGTTTGGTGAAAGTGCTCTGAGTAAGTAGTATATGATGAGAAGGATTTAAGGATGATGTAATGTAATTAGTTACTATTTTGGACAAAGAACCAAGTAAAAATACATAAATAAATATAAAATATTTGGTTGAAAGTAACATTCCCTGAAACTTAAAAATGTTTCTTGTGTTAATTTCCACATAAGATCTTGTACCCATTAAAAGAAGGGTTCAGTCACCTTGAGCAGGTCCTCCAGACGCATCACTTCCTGCTCCAGGTCCTGCAGCTCTCGGCAGCGGTGAGTAAGTGACTCCAGCCTCATCAGCAGGCTGTGGATGGCCTCCTCCAGGGTGCTCTCGAGGAAGGCCCTGCTCCCCTCTCCTGCCCAGCTCAGGCTTCCTCCTCCCTCCGTGGAGCCCCCACTCGGCGGCACAATTTCTGAAGAAGTCAGCCTCTTCACAAGCTGCCTGGTCAGGCTGCCCGCCTCATCTGTGTCCAGTTCCACAGGTTTCAGTTCGTCATTGTGGTCTAAGAAAACATCCTCTGGAGCCACTGTAGACAGGTGGCCGTCAGAACAGAGGGACACGACAGCTGAACCACAGTTGGAGCCAGAATTTCTCTGGGACTCTGTGCGCTCCCACTCAGAGTCCTCTGCCACTTCAGCTTCATCACTGGCGAGGCTGGCACTGGTGCCCCTACTCCCTCTACTACCTGTCTCCCCATCCTCTTCGTACTCCTCCTCCTCCTCCTCCTCCTCCTCCTCCTCCACTAAATGCTCCTCTGCGATGGAGTCCTCCCTTGTTGGGAGGATTTGTGTAGGTGATGGGTCTGTTTCTGGAGGAGTGACTGTGATCTCAGGGTTGGACTGGCCGGGGGAGTGGGAGCTTGGGGCGGGGCTGGGGCTGGGCGTGGAACCAGAGGTGTCGGAGAAGGTGAAGGAGAGACGCTTGCACTCGGCCACGCCGCAGCCACCATTCTCAAAGACATCGTCTGGTAAAGTGGACTGAAAGGAGAGACGGGGGAGTAAATATGTGTAAGATACGGAAGACTGAAATATAGCTTGAAATCAGTGCATGTAAGACAAAAAGGTACAAGAGAAAGCTCTCAGGTGAAAAAAGAGATTTCAGACATACTTAAAAAATTCACTCTAGCTCCACTTTTCTCTCTAAATTCTTATGACCAGATCTGTTCAACCAAGATAGTATCACAGTAAGGTAATTCTGAATAGCAAAGCATTGCAAGAACACAAACAGCTTAAAGCATGTCATGCAAGTAAACATGCAAACAGCTACACATGGCATTCTGCAGCCCACAGAAAGGGACTGGACAAGTCCAAGTGTGTCCACACCCGCAGAGGAGTCCATCCCCATTGTGTTATTGAGATAGAGGGCACACAAAAGTCAGGTTAGGAGGGGCGAGGGGCCACAACACACTCACATAGACCTCCAGACTGGATTTGGGCCTTGGCCGGAGTGAGGCCAGGTCACCAAACGAGCGACTGCGCCTTAGCTTCTCTAGCAGGGTGTCTCGGAGCATTTGCAGGAAGGAGAGGCGCTGGCGCTCCACAGGATATGGCCGCCACTTCTTTGCACAATGCACGCAGGCAAATAGGACAATGTGATGGGTATTCGAATGAGGGCAGGTGAGTGAGATACAGGAGGGGTGGATAAACGTGTGGGACAGAGTGTGGATATGCAAAGGAGAGGAGGAGGAGGATAGCAGGGAAATGGGTGAGGGTTAGTTTAGGGGTAGCACTAGCGTTGCCAACATAAGCATGATGCATCAACAGAAAAAATGTGTGTCATGATAAAAAACAAAACAAAAACAAAAAAAAAAACATATACTGGGGTGCAGACTCAGGTTAGTGTGCAGGGACAACGGAGGTGTAAAAGAGAATATTTCATCTCTTTCACCCGAGTTCATCCAGTTATAAGCCTAAAAACAAAGTTCAGATATTTTTCTAGCCTAGATGGTGAGAAACAGCAGCAGCAGCTGTTCTCAGTTCTACAAACTACAAAAAGCCACAAAAACTACTGTCTCCCACCACACCAGTGTTGGACTCACAAAGAAGGAGGTGTCCTGGAAGGTGGGGGTCTCCGGTGTGCCCTGGCTGTAGACTGACACTCGTCTCTGGAGCGCTGTGGCTTTGCTCACGTTGCCAGACGACAGAGTCAGGTCCTCGACATCGAAGGGGCTGGATGGGGGAACGAAAATAAGGCACTTATTGTGATTGGTCTATGTGAAGTATTCATGCCTACCATTAACTTCCATAACATGGAATGACCATGTTTCTCCACCAGATGGCAGGAAACCATAAGTAATGTAGACTGAATTTAAAGCTATGACCCTAATAACAGTTACTGTTGGTGTTCACTGGCAACTTAACACAGCCAGTGATTGAGAGACTGACTGTGCAAGAATCCAAATAGTCGTAGAAAGAATCTCTGTTGGGTGGAGATACAATCATAGTGTTGAAAGGCTTTCTAGATACCCTAATGACATTTCACTGAAGCTTAAGTGGACTGAGCGTGAAATTAAATTAAATTAATCTCCAGTATATGTAAAAACTCGCATTGATGTGTACATGTGCAACAAACATTTATGACAAAGTTCCCTCAAATTTGGTTATTAAATGTGACAAAGACAGGGAGGCAGGGCATTTTACAGTTATTTTATATGCAGTGATGAAAACTGCTTTTAAATGATCTCTCATTGTAAGGGGTGCCCTGGTAGCCTAATGGTTAATGTGCATACCAAGTAACCGCAACATCCACGGTTTAACTTCCGACCTTTGTTTCATGTCATATCCCTCGACACTGACTTTCAAATAAAGGCAAAAAGCCAAAAAATAATAATAATAAAAAAACATCTCTCATTTTGTACTACATTTTCTACATCTAACCTTTAATATTTTTGTTGGCTCATGTTATCCCATTTTCCCCTCGAGGATTAAAAAGTAATCAACTAATTGAATGACTACACTCTAGAATATAACAAAACAAAAACATGATGAATAAAAAGTGAGTGCTCCCTGTACGTATAAGAGTCTACTTACTACCACGTGACCTCCAGGTTGAGTTTGATGGTCCCCAGGTCGTTAACGTCCACAGCCACCACCTGAGGCATGGCAGTAAACAGCTCCTTGGTCTCACAGATCACGCTGCCCACCAGCATGTGAGTGGCAAGGCCCTTCAGCTCTGTCACCTGATAGGGGCCAAAGGCAACAGTTATTTACTACTCAGGTCAACAAAACGATGACACAGGTTCTTCTGATGTCAAGACATAAGTCAGGTGATTGTTGATGAATTGATTTCTTCCACCAGCTGTAATTAAATATGGTCATGACCTATCAGAATGATCCCCAACCTGTGCTGGATGTTTACATTGTTCTTTTCTTTACCCTCTACTGCGCTAATTTACTGAAGAACAATATTTTAGGCACACAGTTTTCTACAGTACCTTGATGTTGATAAGGTCAGTGATGAGAGGCATGAAGACCATCTCATCTCCATCCCAACTCTGTCTGGAGTTCACTTCAATCCTTCCTTTCAACTTCCACCGCTGGCGACCATACCGCATGAAGATCTAAAGGAAGGAATGGGAAGGGGAGTGTAAAAAAAAAAAAAAAAAGAAGAAAGAAGTAAACCTGGAGCCAGAGAAAGGACAAAACTTTGATAGCCTCATGTTATATACTCAATAGCAACATTTTTCAATAATGGAGGGCAAGATGGATCATATTCTACCATTTCATTCTGCTGGAAACTTGGACTTAAGAGTATAAATTATCCTGTCTTAACTCTCAACTAAATAGGTTTGCTAAATTTCACACATGGATTTCAATATGAAAGTAAAGTTGTTTTTAACAGCCCGGTGTTATGTAGCATAATAAAAAGGAACTTGCCTCATACTGGTCTCCAGGACAGAGCCTAGCAAAGCCTGCCAAACCTGTCAGAGAGAGGAAATTGATTTTTAAAAAACATTTGAACAGGATACGGGGGGTAAAAAGCCAAGCCAAGCAACCCATTTTGTTCTTCAGTGTCTTTAGTATTTAGCTGGGTGATTTACAATGAGTGATCATGGAAGAGTGCAGTATCCTACTACAGTACATGCGGCTTTTAATGGACATTTTTTTTGCTGTCAGGATCAAAGCTGTGACCTTTCTGCTGAAAACAGTGTGGACATGCTGCATAGACAGGTTATGTCATGAATACAGTGTGATGATTAGTTGAATGAATTCATGTCTCTTGTTTCAGAAATGAATGTCGGTATGTGAATGGGGGTCATTTGCAAGACGTTTTCTTATCTCACCTTTCATTTTGATATGAAACTCCCCGAGCAGGTTCTCCAGTTCGCTCTCGAACGTGCTCATGTTCTGGAAAAGAGAGAAAAATAAGACTGATCACATAAACAGCCCTTTGTCACACAACACGAGAACAACAATAGCAATGATGTTATCTCGAGAGACTCTGACAAAGCCAGTCAACACCAAACTGCAGAGGAGGCAGGACGGCTGGTCTAAACCCTCAGGACAGGTGATGACAGGTGTGAGTGTGTTATTGGGATTTAAAGTAAGTATGTTATTCTGTAAGTATGTGAATAATACATGTCAGTGTTTGCAAATGACAGTGTAAGCAGTAATCTATACCTGTGTGACCCAATGTTGAATACATATTGTTCATTAAATTATACATGAAACGGTGTATATGTAACACCCCGCCTCGTTTATTCCTCTCTCTTCAAATTTATGAGATGATTGCTCATAGACTCCATTATTCGACTAGCTTTACTTTACATGACTTTGACAAGGTAAAGGCAAAACTCCTCAGAAGAATTCTCGCTAGTATTCCCCATCCACTGAAGACGATGCTCTATGCCAGTACCTCAGTGTATTCCTTGTAGCGGCGGTTGACCTCCGCGATGCTCTCCTTGGTGCCTTTAGTGGAGGGAGAGGAGGAGAAGGCCTGCTTCATCCGGCTGGCGCCTTCCCTCAGACGGCTCTGGATGCAGAAGGCCTCATATAACTCGTCCACCTGAAAGCACACACAAAAACACACACATCTTTAATAAACGTTCCACAAGGACAAGCAGGCATTCAGACGCATGCAAACTTTCACGTTCATTAGTGCATACACACACACACACACACACACACACACACACGAGACAGAGAGAGAAACTTGTGCACTAATGAAACGAAGCGAGTCTTTGAAGTTTGAAACCCTCCATACGTTACAACAAAACATCCCTGGGCAGGAAGCAAACTCCTCAAAAACTTCAAACTGCCATCTAAATTATTCTGGATGTGTTCACATCTCACTGGGATTCATTCAAGGATGCCCAACACAGCTTTAGGCTTGTGCAGTAGTCAGTAACTTTTATCAACGGGTCTTCAACAACAGCAAAAATAGGCATGATTGAGAATGAAACACTGATGAAATGTATAAAAATGACTTTTCATAATGTTCAGATCCCAGAAAAGAGTAAGAGGCTGTAAAGGTAGAGACAATGAAAGTGTGGACAGGAAAAGAAATTAAAGAGTAATAACAGCAAAAATGATAGATATAGACAAAAAGACAGTCATCAAGAGAGGCAAGACAGAGACAAACAGATGAACTGAGGAGAAACAAGTCCTGAACTGAACTGACAAACTAAGTAGATACTGCTGGCATGTATCTGTGTAATCGTAGCCTCCAGTGGCAGACGCCTATGCCGTCCCAGTGAGCGACCCCAGCGGGACACTCCCAAAGCGGGGGAACAACAGACGGCATTTAGAGCTCATTTGGAGACGTCTGCCCGATTTCAGATTGCAGCACCAGCCTGATGTAACCCAAACCCACAGGGAGAGCGAACGACTCCATCAACATCCTGCTGCCTGCCTCAACTGGAACGAAATCATCAAGATAAGATGATGTTGTAACCAGAGCAGCTATAGCTCTATTGAGCCCAGTGGTGAGGAATTCACTTTTCTTGAAAACCAAAGGTGATGGGAGCACGAGCTGCTAAACATAGGCGCTTTATTATAAGTAAGTCAATCAATTCTCCAATTTTGACGGAAACAAAAACACACTTTTGCTGAGTCACTCAAAGTAATTTTTCTCAGAAACCACAATCATCCAGATCTTCAGCGTCCTGTCGGTCTACTTTTCTGGCTTCCTGAATTCACATGTGAGTGGCAACCGGGCAAAACAAAACACCTCTGGTGAGCCTCATCAAAGGGAAATATTGCAGCCTGCCTGACAAGAGCACTGAAATATTGATGCCTCGTGCTCTTTATGGCACTCATTAGGGAGAAGCGGGAGAAAATGGGCCATTCTGGCTCCTGCCGTCCTAACAGCTTCTCCGAGTGTTTGTTTGTGTATCTTTATGTCTGAAGAGTACACGACCAGCATGTTTGTGAGAGCAGACTCTGTGACTGTGCATGTGGACGTGTTTACATGTGTATGGAGAGCGTGTTGTTGCAGTGGTGGGTGGCCAACATGAGGGTTTATGGTAAAAAAGTGAAAGTGGTTTGCAGTGGGATGTTTGTCTTCTAGAGGAGGACGGGTAACGCAACCTGATGATGTTATAATAACTTACCAGGGCACATATACAAAAAGCATCCACCCCAGTCCCAAACCAACCCCCCACCCCCGACTGGGACCCAGCCCCGTCTGTCTGTCTGTGGTATGTGGTGTATGTGTCGGGGCTGCAGCAGCTGAGCTGAGCCAGCTATAAAACGTCCTCCAACCACAACTGTTATTCTCAGCTCTCTGACTGGCGTGGAGCTGCTTCAGAGCCACCAATCGACAGCTTTAAAACATGTTTGTTTAAAACAAAAAAAAGGGGAAACATGAGCAGTGTAAGCTGAGCTGCAGTCAAAAGAAACAGACATTCATCCAAGTGTACGCACATAAATGAGTAGACAACTATAATGAGTTATTCATTTGGAGAAAATGATGTGCCTTTGTAACAAAATTGGGCCTTCACAAACTGGGGCTGATGAATAGCCATCATTTTTCTCAGGCAATCAGTAATCATATCATTATCAGCTAATTAAGCTATTTTTTTGTCCCCAATTACAATAGCCTCTTGCTGCCTTCAAGGAAATGTCCTTTTGAAGGTCAGCCAAGCTCCACTCCAGAGGGCGGCCATCAGCTTATTGCTGCGCCTCGGGGCACATTTCATCCCAGAAAAAGAAGAAACATAAAAAAATAAAAATACGCAAACAAAGAAAAGACAGAAACCTTGAAACAGGCAGATGGATAGAATGTGTAATAACAAAAACATACACAGGCAAACAGTATTGAGCAGAGCCTGGGCAACAGAAAAATGAAACAACACATACAGTATTGTGGGCTAATGGTCTGGCAAATATACTGTATTGATCTATCTATCTATCATACTCCTACACACATCCACATATAGTTTATATCTGACATATACCTCCAATATGTATCTAATCCTTTCTTTCTTGTGCCTTCCTGAGTTTTTGTATTAGTGAAGAAATTGTTCCAGTGGATCTAACAAGTCACACAGTAACATCGTCAAACATAAAAATAGAGGTGAAATGATAAGTTTTAAATTAATTAGAAAATTAATCAGCAACAATTTAAATAGTTAGTTAATTGTTCCAGTCATGTTATAGGCAAAAATGCCCAAACATTCGCTGGTTCCAGCTTTTTAAATATTAATATTTTCTGGTTTTCTTAGTTTTCCATGATAACATAATTAATATTTTGGGGTTTTGGACTCAAACAAGCAGTGTGAAGACGTAACCTTGGACGTAAACTTGTGATGGACACATTTTTACTGCTTTTTGACAAGAAAATAAATCAGTAGATCAACTGATAATGAAAATAATTGGTAGCTGCAGCACTACAAAACAAAACAAAACAAAACAAACCCCCACCATCACTACGACAAAGCATGGATCCATGTACAACATTACATCCATAACCTTCCTAACATAAGTAATGGATTTTTGGTCACATTTTTTCTTCAACAATAGCAATCATTTTCTACATGAATTATAAACACAAACTATGACACCAGTGTGCTCATTTAAAGGGTTATTCAATACAAAAATGAAACCCATAAAAAACCATCTGCACCTTCTTCATTAACTCTTACCAGATGTTCGGAGATATTAAATGTAAATGTATTCGAAATTTGACGCCTCTATTGGACACAGAGTCCCTGTATTAATTACAGCTCAGCGAGATGAAAAAACCTGAATGGCTCAGAGACCCAGTGAGGGATTACAGGAAAATCTTTATTGGGGAATCAATTATGCCCAGGGTGAGGATAATAATGTGTCCACATTTATTAAGAGCAAAATATCCATACAACCATTTTCCCTCTTATTTTTTTGTATTTTTAAGTCCCTCCCAAGCTAATCCTTGTAAAAATACTAAATAATAATATTTGTTTGGTGGTTTGACAGAGCAGTCAGAAGTAAAAGTGGTGTTTTTTTATTAAGTATCACTGGGAGTTTTAAAGGATTGTTTCTGTATCTACTATAAAATCTGACTTTAAACTGTGGGGTTTTAAATATGAGCAGAGAATCTTAAAATGTGGCCATTATCCTGGATTGTGCACGCACACACACACACACACACACACACACACACACACACACTTTCTGCCAGGGGGCCGAGTGATTATAAGCAGATTAAAACAGGCGGGCCACATCAAACAGCATCAAACACACAAGCCCCTCTCTGGAGGGACTGTGGGTGTGTATGTGTGGCAAGATTAGCATTCAAGGGAAGAGGGGAAAGCAAAAAGGCCCTATATTAAAAATAATCACGCGCAAGGTATTCACACTCATTCTAGATAGAATTTGGCACACGGTTAACACACAAACACACTATTTCTCTCTCTCTGGGGAAGAGGAGGCGCCTGGCAGCCCAGCCACTCATCTCTGTAATGATGCCCTGCTGATATTAGCGGCCAACACACACACACACCCTATTCCATACAGGACATCACAGGGGTTTGTATTGTGCCACCTGCTTCCTCCATGTGTGCCAATTACTGCTCGGACATCTGCAGGCAGCCAGCAGCATGAACAGGAACAAAAGTCCGGGCTGATGTGAGTCTCTCTCTCTCTCTCTCACACACACACACACACACACACACACACACACACACACACAACTTGCTGATGGATGATTGTTAAGTCATCCCTCACTGAAGCTGTCCTGCACAAAGAGACTCACCTGGGCCTGAGCACAAACACTAACAAACATGCACACACTTGACGTTGTTTTTATTGTCCTGTCCTGAGATGAGCGTGAGGTAAAGTACATGTGCTGCTTTTGCTCTTGTACATATGTGTACGACACTGAAACACGCTCAGTTTAATGACCAAATACTTACTGACTGCTCATCTAATGTTCATTTACACACAAATTCATTTTCATATCAGGTGCTCTAGGTGTCCTGCACACAGGAGTTCATTGTTGCCTATTTTCTGCATATTGCTCTACTGAGGCAGCAATTTTCATGTCTGAAGTACTCCTCACTCTGTCTGATGGTCCAAATGGAAAACTATAAAGGGGACGGTGGCTCCTTCTCCTCTTTACTGCTTTCCAAAAAACCCCCCAAAAAACCATGTACTTCCTGTTTTGCCCCGTCCTACACCTTGTAGACATGTCTGGGCCACAATTAGTGTGCTGAAAGCTTCCTAATGCCAATGTACACACATCCCTCAAAACGTTATCGCGCGACCAATACTGGATTTTTGAGGTCGATACTGATATCGATATTTGAGAGTTTAACGAAACCGATCACAACATAGTGGATATAACACATAACACAAACAAACAATCTTGACACAGATTAATTACATGTCCTACTTGTCAGTGGTCTCTGCTGGACAGACTCTGTAATGGAGACACTGTTTCTTAATGACCTCAAACCTAGTTTGGCATTTCTGCTCTGACATTTCTACATCGGCCGATGTATCAGCCTGTTCGATTTCTCGGTCTAGTGCGACAAACACACCGACTTTTCTAACTGATAGATATATTAATAATAAACACATACAGTATATAGACATCAATACAGTATTAGAGTTCTGTCAAAGGCTAATTATTGACCACAGCATTGGTTCACAACTAGAGCAACTCTTTCTCTGTGTGCGTGCGTGTGTATCATTTCATTTTTTTGACCTCCTTGCTTTTGTGGTTGGCCGATTCTCTTAGCTGGACACTCAACAATTGATCTCACTCAATAGCTATCTGCTGATGCTGAGGTTTGAAAAATGGACCTGTCCTGTGACTGTATGTGTCTGTGTGTGTGTGTGTGTGTGTGGGTGTGGGTGTGTGTGTGTGTGTGTGTGTGTGGGTGTGTGTGGGTGTGGGTTCATGTGTGTGTAATAGCTGTTACGGGGCAGGCAGGGGGCATCAGCAGGGCTGCTAGTTGACTTGGCTTTAGTTTTATTCATGAATGCAGCATGCATTTCCTCTTCCCTTTTTGAACTTTATACTTAAATTACAATTCACTTCAAATGCATATTATAAGTAATAAAGAATACTTTACTGAAACAATTTCCTATAAAACTGATGTTGCACAAGGACATTGCAGGTTGACATTAAAAACACCCAGTTGCAGCCAACATTTTCAGAGCATCGTACTTCTGTCATACTTCAGGACATGTAATACACTACAGGACTATTTCTTGCAGTCTTGAACTTATAAGTTCAAATATTGACAAAGAATTTGTGATGTCAATTCTCAATTCAAAGGCTTGAGAATGTATTAAACTAATCTCCAGACAATAACCAGCACAAAGTCGGATGAAAAGACAAAGTTTAGCGAAAGATTACTGGCATATATTTAGAGTGAAAAAGCACAAGGAGTGCTAGATTTAACTCGCTTTTTAGTTACTTTGACTTTTAAGGTTTTTTTAACCTGCCTGACGAGATAAATCAGTCACTCCTTCACTATTTCAAATATTTACAAGTGTATTCAAATCTATTTTTGCACAGAGCCTGAAAGAACAGAACAGAAGCATTTCAGAATAATGTTGGATGTTAAGTAGAAAGGCTTTGAGTGTGTGTTTGTTATCACTGCATCCTGTGACAACCTCACAAGACAGAACAATCTCTTTTTTTTCCCCCTTTGCAACCAGAGTCAAAGTGGAGTATACAGGCAGACACGTCTCCTGAGTTTCAAAGAGAACCTCAACTGTTTTCAAATGACTCTCATCAGACCTTTTTTCTTTGTTGCCTCCACCTCCACCCTGTCAATCGCTCCTCACTGTAGCCTCCTAACTGCCCTGACCCAGATTCACTGTTGCCTTCTTCAACCCTTCAGAAACACATCCGTCCAAGGACTGTCTCTGTGTCTCCTGTCGTATTGTTCTATACATGTGTTTGTTAATGGATATCTGAAGGTGAGTTTTTATTGTATTGATGCGGGTGAACATGAAAGGTTAAGGTCAGACAATAGCTGACTCCTCTGTGCTCCTCAGGACTTCAAAAGGCTCTGACTTCGGGTAACCATGGTTACTTTTGGAGCTGCGCTGTTGTTTGGGTGTGTGTTTTGTGATTGCCTGCAGTCATGTCTGATTTGACGCACAGCAAGGGAGACCATTACAGGATTGCAAAAGGGGATGTGGAAGAAAAGTCACAGAGCTGCGCGACCTTGCAGGGGATTAATGTCCCCAACTGGCAACCAGGGAGAAGACTACAAAGGAGGATATAAGAAAAAAAGTTTCCCTACCTCATTTCCCTTTTGCCTCAACAGCTGGAAACTCCCCTAATACAACAACACATCAACCAGAGAAGAGCACGAGTACCACCCTAACCTGGCTACAAAAATCCTTCCTGAAGCCAACTTGACAAAACACTGCAACTTTACTCGAAACCTCAACATGAAACCAGCAGGAAGTGACAAAAATCTAGAAACTTGCTAGGGCTAATTATTACCCCTTGTTTATCAGAATGAGTTGAAGAAATGGTGGTGTGGATGTTACAGATGTGGAGAGGTGAGAAGCAAAAGGAGGTATTTGAGATGTGAAATCTTCAACAGCACTTAATGGATGCTTTGTAGCACAGAAATGCAGAAAACAAATCAGACTAAAGACTCAACAACAACAGAACCCCAAACAACTTGTCTTGTATGGATACTGACCAAAAAAAATTAAAAGAAAAAAGCATTGGCTGATATCAATCCACCAATCAGTTCTTACCTTGCTCATATGAAACTCCAGACGTCTCATGTACCTCTCAATGGTTTTGATTTGCTGCAGAAAGACAGACACAGCACAATAATTTGCTAGTGCCCATGAGAACACGGCTACATATGGTTTAAAGCTGCAAACATAATGATTTGTATGTCCATACTACAGGATATAATGAGGCACAGTTTGCAAGCCTGAGCTTACGTGTCAAAAAGTGACATTTGTCATCATTAAATGTATGTCACACGTTGGCAAAATGTTTAGCTGAATGGTATGTTTTGTTTTTATATGCAAATATCTAACAGCTGATCCCTCTCAAGCCATCTCTCCCGTCCCATCACACATTCTCTCTCTCTTTCATCCTTTTTCCTGCATTATTCCTCCCTCCTTTTTCCGCCCCTCACTCCTCCACTCCAGACTTTATTCTGCCTTTAGCAGTTTTGTCTCCCTCCTTCAACTCTTTTTTTTTTTTTTTACATCAAAGATTCCCCCAACACACACCAGACGTGGAGCGGTTGTTACAGTAGACCCTCTCCTCCATCAACTCACCTTGTCAAGATCGTACAGCACTCCCTGGAGAGGAACACACACACACACACACACACACACACACACACACACACACACACAGTTAGAACAGAAAGACAGCACAGCTGAGGCTGCTTAAATCATGCAAAGCAAACTGTAGTTGTCTGGCATCAAAAAAAGATCCTATTAAAATACCCTTTCCAGTGGCAGCCTTGACTCTGTATGCGTATAGTATGTGTGCGTGCATTGTAACACATATAAATGTGTTTGTCGTGTGTGAATTTGTGATGCCAAAGTTAATGCATTATTATTATCATCATCATCATCATCATTGTTATATGTGATGTATTATCATCAAAATAAAAAAAAGACAGAGCTCTGAATAGTGATCCCAGCTGCCAAAACTTTTGTTCTTGTTACTTTCATACACAGATACAACAGCAGGTAAACATACACGATGGAACCAACAGTGATTTTGATTTAGATTCCAGGAAAAGTTATTAACATTACGTTTCTTAGAAAGGCGGCCTTTAAAGGAATAAGCTAAGCTAACTGTCTCCGGGCTGTAACTTAATATTTACAGTACAGACACGAGAGTGGTATCGATCTTCTCACCTAACTCTTGACAAAAAAAGCAAATAAGTGTATTTCCTAAAATGTCAAACCACTCCTTTAGATTGTGGGTGAGGCAGGACTAAACTGTTGCTTGTATGTAAACTGATGTACAATCGCTTCTCACCAGGCGAGAGTTCCTCTTCATGTCCTTCATCAGACACATGAGTTTATCCAGCTCTGTCTGATGAACTTCAAGATACTCACTACGGGACAAAAAAGGAAAACACTCACGGTTTTATACAAATCCAAAAAAGATGAAACATTATCCATCTCTGTGAGGGAAATTAAAACATCACTATGGCAAAAGTCATAGCAGTTAGCAATACAAGCACACCACAAGAATATAATGAAAATAATATGTATGACAGCAATACAAACACATTGTATGGGTTACTCACTCCAGGCCTTGTTTGAGTGCAGTGTAAACCTCCTCCAGTCTTTTGGGCTGCGGCTCTCTGGAGCTGCTGCCTCCCTTGTGTCCTGACAGGTGGGGCTTCTTTGGCTTGGACTGAGGCTTCTTCTGCACCGCCGAGTTCCCCATGAATGAGTTACACCTACACATACACACACACACACACACACACACACACACACACACACACACACACACACACATTAGTGAGTGCAATATAAGGTCCTCTGTGTGCAGGAATTTTCTTTTAATCTTCTGGGCAATTATGTTGAAAATCATTTTCTGGAAAAACACATTGCGATTCACAGTGTTTTCAAAAGTCTGAACACACAACATGATACATATGTTTTTAGGTTCAGTGTGACTTGCACTTTCTGATCTACGATGTCCATTGCGAATAAACATCCATAAATCTGCTTAGAAATCATAAAAAAAACAAAAAAAAACAAAAAGACACTCCAGAATTTGCCTGAGAATCATCATGTTTTTAAGTTTTCTTCAGGTGTAATTGTCTCAGTTTTGTCAGAGGGGGGGCCCACAGTGTCAGACTCACACAGACACATTAGATCTCATATCAAATATTTAGCATGGGCTTTCCACAGTATTTCAGATAACCAGGCCTGCAGCTGCCTATATTAATGTAGCGTTAGCTGAGATTTCTGTATTATTTTACAGCATCCTGAACATGCCCTTGGGCCGGTCTCAGCATGAATTCATATCATTTGTCAGATGGAGAGGCCTCATCAAGTCTGTTCACACCAAGACAACTCAGTCACACAGGAGTGACACATTTAGCCTACATATTATTCAAATACCGTCAGCAAACCTCAGTGGTGAACGTGAAAGTATGCATATATCTGCATATAACACATGCAAATATGTGCTTTCCACCCCCCCCACTTTCTGTGTCTGACCTGTGTAAGGCTGCCATTTATCTTCTGCTGGAGGGAACAAACACACTCCTGGCAATCAATGACATTCAAGTGTTCTTCACTCTCTTCCCCACAGTCCTCCAGCAGTTGACCAGCAGCAGTGTGACTGACTCAAAGGGGGGAAGCCAACACGTGGATAGAGTTAAACAGAGTTCATGAGCGACACAGGCTCCTTTAAATGTACAAAAGTGTAGGGCTGCAACTAATGATTATTTTCACTATACATTTATCTTATGATTATTTTTTCGATTCATTCATTAAATCGTTAAACTATAAAGCATCAGAAAACAGTGATAAATGCCCATCACAACTTCTCAGAGCAAAAGGTGACGTCATCATATGTCTTGTTTTGTCTGACCGACAGTCCAATACCCAAAAATATTCAATTTACTACAATGTAAGACACGAAAAAACAGCAAATTCTCACATTTGTGAACCTGGAACCATCAAATGTAAATGGTATTTATAACTGAAATGGGACCTGAACAATTAATCCATCATCAAAATTGTGTATTTTTTTAATGTTTGTCCATCTACTAATTGATTAAACGACTAATTGTTGGAGACTTACAAATGTGCAAAACTGATGTACCGACACACTGATCATTTCTCAATATCCTGATTGATTGATGATAGCTGCATGAAAAACAGAGAAAAGTAGCCCATCTTCACATTTAAGAAGCTAAAAATCAGCAAATGTTTGGCATTTTTCCTTGATAAATAACTAAAAACGATTCATAGATTATCTAAATTATTGACTGAGAACTCCATTATTGGTTTCAGAACCATGTCTAAACCTAGTTTCTATGTTCATATAAGGGAAAAAAAGCCAATTAAAGTCTGTCTCTCCTCACATCAATCCATTTTAGGTCACACTCATCTTACCGGCTCATGAGCATTTCAGCTTTTAAAACCTTTACAGATTTAGCTGACAAATGACATTTCCCTAGACTTAATGAAACGATCCCAGAGTCATCTCAGGGACACGGCGACAACCAATTCCAGCGCTCGACAAGTTGGAGCGCGCCACGTCTTGCCGCGTGCCAGAGAACGCAGCACAAGCTAAGCTAAGCTGCCACAAATGTAGGGCACCGCTGAATGAGAGCGCTGCATAGCCTTGGGGTCACGCAAGCTGTAGTGTAGAAGGGTCTCTTGGCAGGGACACACACAGAAACACACATATGCAGAGACGCCAACACAAGTCCATACTGACTTATAACTGTGAATTTGCACCCTTGCACACAAACTGCAAAGTCTGCAGTATGCATGCATGCGTTAATGCACACAAAACATGCACATGGGTACACACACGAAGAGTCCTTGCTCAGTAACACTAACACACAGTCACACACACGACACTAACACACTCAGCTGGCCTCAGAAGCCATATCTCCGTAGCTTTCCACCGTGCTCATTATCAGAATGGTGACTTGTCAGTCGCTGTCAGACGCCCACACACCCGAGTCATTCCAACCAATTACCCCACCCACTGTCTGGGCAGAGAGAAAAGAGGGGAAACGGTCTTCAAATAGGTTCTCTCAGCAGGACCGGGGCTGCTGAAGAGGACCAGGCGCCAACAGCCGAAAGTCTTAAGATGGCAAGAGATATTTCTGGGATGTGAGTGAGAGAGGGCCTTGTCTTGTGATGATGGCATGAGAGCCGTCACTGATGAGTCAAAGAAGGAGAAACACAGATAAAACTCTTATCTCTCAAGAACATTATCGATCTCTTCTGGCTATGAATGAAACAATTATCAGGACGCCGAGTTTAGCTGGGTGGTTATGCAATAGAGTGACAATCACCCCTTAAGAATTCAGTTCCTTTACGGGATCTTGAGACTTGCTGCGGCTCGCTGGATGTTATGAAGGTTGGCACCAGATTATTCAGTAAGTAAGTTCCTTCTTTCTGTGTGAGTGATGTTTGAATCTAGGTCTGGTTACAGTGATGGATTTCTGAATAGGCAATTTTACAAAAGCACCAAAGTGGCAAGCAAATAAAGGTTTTGTAGGACTTTTTAAACATTTTAAAGCTGTGTTGATGCCAACATTGTCTGAGGCAGGTAGGGCACAGACTCAACAGATACATATTTTAATTTAAAAGAAAACATATTGAGCAACTTGTTAAGAATGGTTTCCAAGAAGTGAGTTACTAGCCCTTTCTTAAAATCCTGTCTCTAGGCTTGAACATCATTCTTTTCCATCAACATCTCTCCTACAAAGGCACTGATTTTACATCGATTCACCAGGTATTATGAATGCCAGTGAAATTACTATGTTTACTGCTTTTACATGAGAAGATTTCACATATCACATGTGAGGACATGTCACAAGCAAACAAAATTATGTAAGATGTACCTAAAGAAAGAAGACTTTGTCTCACTGTTCTGAGCCCTACAGTCAGTTGATTACATGCAAAGAACAGCTGATGATGATTTATTTAACACACTGCATACAAAACAGCAATTAATCTATCAAATTTCTGGTGTAATTAATCCTGAGAAAAACTACTTGACAGCTGTATCACTGAATAATAAAAAGGAGGGAGGTGCATGGGGTGGTGGCATCTGAAATCCCTGCTAAGAAACTAAAATAATTTTATCAAACGGATTAGAAGCGCATACAAACATGTTAACATTCATCAGATCCTAACGGAGGTTATTTGCTGTTTTAAGGGAGCACACCACCGATTCTACACATGAAGGTCAGTGTACATGTCACGAGGAGTAAAACCCCGCCTGTAAAAACAGTTAAATAATGTCTTCTGTGGCTCTGGAGGAGCTTTCTAAAGTCTTAGAAAATAACCCTAATAATGTCAGGGTTATCTTGGACTGGGCTTCAGAGTTCAACATTTTTGACAGAAAGCCCGAGTTATAAAATCGGGGTGTGGAATTTGAAAGATCTGAGCATTTATCAGGCAGGGACCCTATCAAGTTGCATTATGAGGAATGTAGGATCCAGTATTTTTTAGTGATATCACTCCTGCTTTGATTTGAATCTGTCTCTCGCAACTCCCCCAACTTTATAGAGGTACTATACTAAATCGATGCGATACCCCTTTAAGAATAGCATAACAAAAAGTCAAGTCTTTAATGCCTGATCTACTGTGAACATTTAATGAGGGTCATCATATTAGTGAAATAGTGATCATTTACGTATTTTCAAACAAGCTTCACTTCCAAATCTGTTTCTGAGGATAGACTAAATTCCTTCAATCACACCCTGACCTCAATTGTCATTTCAGAAATGAGTAACATCAGCTGACTGCAGATTAACAGTTTTAAAGACTTCTGCTTACCGAGAGCGTCGCTCCTGTAGTGTGCTGAAGCCGGCGAAGGACTGACTCCGGATTATGCCATTGGGCCCTCCGGGGGAGTGGGTGCCGGCCGCCATCATCTCGGGGACGCGGGACGACACACCTGGAGAAAAGACAAATATACAAATCCATTACATACAAATCCATTGACAATAGTTGGACACCAAGTGAAGGATTCAGGCTCAGGGTCAGTAATACGTCATGGGTACAACAAAAGCATCTTAATAAACACCCAAATCATGTCAACAGAAAGGTTAACTGGAGTGCAGGGAGCATTTTACAATGCAGAACAAAGTAGGCACTGCTGGTGAAGCTTGCTAGGTTCAATGTGGATGAGCAGCATTCAGAGCCTGCGCTAACATGCCTCGACTCCTGCGGCCTACCTGTCACCATTCAACTGCAAACATACCTCAACAGTTACGGTTTCATGTTTTCCTTCCTCAGGCAGGTGTCACAAAACACGACTTTCCGTTAAGTGTGGGGTGTACTTTGTGCTTATTTGACTCCTTTAAAAATGCAAATTATTAGACTGACAGCTGTTCAGGGCCATAGATGTGGCACAAGCAGAAGTCACAGCATACACATCTGCTGTGTGCTCTAAAGGCCCCGTTTGCCTTCTAGAAATCTAATTTATGTGCAACACATGTCAGGAAAACCAATCCAGACCATCCTATGGCCAAGTTCTCTAATCAGCTTCTCCTATAGTTAAGACATCTTTTATCACAGTGTCTTTATTTAGCAGCAGCAGCCTGTTAGATTTCCCACCTTTTTTAAGCTGGAAATGTTGAAAGACTCATGTGGGAACTTGGGGAACAAGCTGAAAATAGATAGAGAAATGTCCACATATAGCTGTCAGATAATGATGTAGCAGAGATAAAGTGCCCTGAGGGAAGAATCCACTGAGATAACTGAGTCACAGTTTCAACTGGCATGATTTTGTCCAGATCATGGAGCTAATGGCAGCAGGTTGGCACTTAAACTTAAAGGGCAGTTCAGTGAATATGTAAAGCTGATTAATGACAGGCAAAGCAAAGATGCACCAATCTGCTGCAGTATTGGGGCCAATACTGAGCTCATTAAGCGGATCAGGTATCAGGTAGATTAAAACGGTGATGTATGTTGATTTCCTGTATACAAGATGCAAAATACAGTACACAAAATTTTAGGAGAGCCAAAACAATTGAGGATTTGCTACTTTTCACTATTTTAAATAATTTTAAATTGAATATCTTTCTACCAGCATTTTCTACCAGCAATGTTGACACTAAACACGTGCACGCCAAAGCTATCAAATCCAAATATGCATTAGTCAAATACAGAGATGGAAATCCTGAATGGAGAGCAACTTTAGCTCAACTGACCAACATGCTGACCTCAACATTAATAATGTAATGACTGTAAACACTGTAGCGAGGAAGTAATTTCAGTCTTGTTAATCTCCATCACTTTCACAACTGAAGGAAAAGCATGCTGAACACAGAAATGCCTGGAGCACAGAGACAGTGAAAAACAGATTTGTCAAATCAAATTAAACTCCACCAACAAGCAGAGGAATCAGCCTGTGAAGCCTCAGCGTTCAGCTCCTCTGTGTCTGCCTCTCTTCCTCACACAAATGAGATAAACCGTCCCACAGCGTTACCAGTTAAACAACTTTGCCAAACGAAGTGACAAGCAAAACTGCTTTTTTTGTCTGTTAGTGTGTGTCACTCTGTTTGTATGTGCTCTGTTTTTTTTTCTATTGATCATCTATCTTTCTGTCTCCAGCGGACAGACTACCTCTGTGTGGGGGGCCGAGCCGGGCTCGTTTCGTCATAACAAACACATACACACCTCCGTCCACAGATACCTCCATAGCGACTGAGCCAGCAATCTGATATCCCCTTTCTTTGGTCTGTGTGACGGACAGAGAGCCACACAAAGACCCGGCACGGGGCCCGAGGAAAGACTAGAGCCTTGTTTTGCGGTGGGGGACAAAAGGCAGGTTAGACCGATACTGTTCAGGCTATAAATAGCAGCTAGCTCACTTTAACACTGAGGACCCTGATGGCTGTGACTCAGTATGAATCATCAGGACCAATGGGTGGATGAAGTTTTGGCTTGGAACAGCATGGTCTGGTTTGATTGGTTAGATGTAGCCAAAAATATATCTTCTTGTTGTTGTTGTTCTACAGACTGCGCAAAAATCTTTTTTTTTGTTAAATGGACAACAATGGATCAAATGACTACATGCAATGTGACACCTGTCGCTCGTAGTGACAAACCCGCAGAGAATTATCACCAGTTTCCTTCAGCTCTACAGAGCGTTAGCCTCTTTCAGCTGCATTGTTTCGGTTTTCAGGCCAAAATATTGGACAGAGGAAAGTGTCCCAGCTTTAAGGATTGAATAACTGAAGCAATTTTAACAATTAAACTTGCACATAGTATTAATGGTGAGCTAGATGTGATGTCAGGATGAATGATAAATTACACATAATTTAACAGTCTGGGCCAGGGGAAGGGCTGGGTAAGGAATTGTTATTTGTTCGTCTCTTTCTCTTGTGTGTCATGAATTAACTAGTCACTCTGCTTTGATATCTAAGACTTTACACTGCAGTTACTTATTTTCTATCTGTTAACTAGCAGATATGGTAGATCGAGGTAGATTTATGCAGACTGTAAAGCAACAATTATCAGTTGTTTGCCTGCTTTGTTTAACTTTGTGAGGAAGAGAGAGAGAGAAAAAAAAAACTAAGAAAAGAAAGCTGTTTTCAGCAAAAAAAACATTGATGAACCCATTGTATGCTACCTTTACGCTTCCAAGAGCAAAAAAGTAAAGCTGGTACAGCTAAAGAGCAACATATTTTCCTCGGGAGTTGGTAGAGACCAAAACCAGAGCTAAAAGAGTGAAACACGACTCCAAATGAATAATAATGTTGTTTGCTAACATATAGCCTTTACCATAAGAGGAGAAATGCAACTCCCCAGTGGCTCCAAAGTTGTTTCATTTACAAAAAACCCCTCAAATTTGCCAGATGAAATTTATTTGATCATATTATGATATGATTCTACTGAAAGACAGTAATATTACATTATCTACAGATGAAAATTAGCCCTTCTGGCCAACTCTGGCATATTTTCAGAAATGTCAAATAAAGTAATAATCACAATCGTCACCTCACCCTAACCACGGTTGGCAGCGGGCAAAAGGCAGTAATTTGACCTAATGCTCTGAAACATTTTGGTCCATTTTGGTCTCTGGATGCTCAGCAGCACAGTTTTCTGCCTTGCCATGTTTGTCTCTCTGACTTTCTGACTCACTCTCCTAAAAGAAGAGCAGTGGGTGGCAAATGATGGTACATTTTGTTACCTAATGCTCTCTGGGTAATCACAGAACAGGCCAGACACTGTTTCCTGGACTTAGGCCATTTCCTGAAGATGATGAAGCAAAATGATGAAGAGTGAGAAAATGTGGACACATGTAAAGTAAAAACTGTACACAATGATACCAGATGGTATAAGCTGTTCAGTTTCAAGTCCCTTCAAGACCTTGATGTTCCCCAAAATGGTACAAGCAGGTAGTTCTGCTCATGATGAGGATGCGAGGGAATAACAGCGAGTGTGACTTACTGTCAGAGAATACATGTAGATGTGAAATAACAGCAGACGTGTAGACGTGAAATAACAGCAGACGTGTAGACGTGAAATAACAGCACTCACACTATTCAAACAGGGAAAATAACTGCATATTTACCTCAGAGTTAAACAATGTGCTCACTAAGATCTAATGCTGACTGAATGAAATTAACTCCTGTCCCACATTCATTTAACAGGGACTCGCCCACCCACTGCACATAAATGTGGCACTTTATAAAAAGATAATCCTCCTGTCTGTTTTCTCCCTCAGTAACGAAGCCAATACCTGTGTTTTAACATCAGCTGCTGTTTCTAGCTCATTTTAAATTAATTTTCAGTCAATTTTAAAAGGAAAAGTGTCAAACATTCCCGATTTCCAGCTCCTCAAATGTGAGGATTTGCTGCCTTTCTTTGTCATATATGATAGTAAACTGAATATATTTGGGTTTTAGACTGATAGTCGGATAAAACAAGACATCTGAAGAGATCATATTGGGCTCCGGGAAATTGTGGACATTTTTAACTATTTGCTGACATTTTAAAGACAAAAATATCAATCAAAAATATAATTTGCAGATGATGAAAATCATCATTAGTTGCAGCTCTAGACTAAATATTCCAATATTCCATTTTTTATGACGTGGTTTAAGAGTAAAATATTTGCCATTTACTCAAAGTAATAGAAAATACAGCCTGTTTTTACTCTCGATGTGTTTTTGCAGTAGACATTTTGGCATGAGTGGTACGCTAAAAGGTTCACACTCACATCCAGGCTTCTGGATTTTCCCAAAACCTTTCCCAGCCTCAGCAAGCCCCTACAAAACAAACCTATTTAAATCAATGTTCTCCACATATAAAAAGGCACACACACATCCTCACACTCTCACAAAGAGCTGAGTTCAGCCACTGAATCATAAAAACCTTTCCTCTGCACCTCTTAGCGTCACCGCTCATCTCGTCTAAAGAGGCTTTTAGGACTAGAACAACAATGCCAACTCGCAATGTGTTCTGGTTTGGTGCCAGTCGTTACCCATGTTGAATACAGCTGCCAGTCAGTCCATTCACTGGTCTTTCTTCTCTGGCACTCTCACGCTAACAGCCTTAAATGCCCTCGATGAGGTGTGTGAGTGTATTTCTTTGTGGAATATGTGAGCATTAGATTGATCAGTATGCTGAGCTGCGGCTTAGAAAGAGTGGACAAATGACACACACACAAACACACACACACACACAGGTTAGTGAAGAGGGAGTGGCATGAGAGAGTAGGACACCTGATGTAATCTCAATTTTTTGTTAGCTCTCCAAGGTCCATGTGCATTAATGCATTAGTCCCACCCCTGAGAGCGTGTGTGTGTGTGTGTGTGTGTGTGTGTGTGTGTGTGTGTGTGTGTGTGTGTGTGTGTGTGTGTGTTCTCTCTAAGTGCTGGGGGGCGAGGAACTGACTGGATTTGGGCTAAAAGTGACTAAGTGGATGAGCGGACTAGAAAGACACAGGAACCTCTTGAAGGGTCACTACGACCTGCAAGGCAAGGGTCACGTGACAGACAGGGGTAGGCGAGCTAACACTACTGCTAGTGCACTAATCTACTGTTGTCTAACCACTATTTGCTGTGGGTGTTATGTTGTTTTATGAGGTTTTACTTTTTCTATCAATCTATAATTGAAAATGATGTCTCATGTCTTTTCACTACACCGGCACTGTGCTGATATTTCTCCAGCAGACATTGTGAACAGAGCAGGAGGAAGTCTTTTGCTGGGCGACAGATCCACACATTAAAGAATTGGAGGGAAAAATCTGTGATAACAGAAGTGTAATACAGAAAATGGAAAGTAACATTGAAGGGATCCTTAAATGAAGTTTTCAATATCTGATTAACTAAAAGTTACGTTAGCATGAATATTCATGAAGGATGTAATGTCATTTTGGAGGGAAAAGTTGGCTCACTGCAAGGCTTTCATAAAGAAACACAGCAGGTTGATTAACAAAATCTACTGCAATTTACCATTTGCTGAACAGAGTTTTACAAATTTTCCAAGACAGTAAAAGTAGACAAGCTAGCAAGGCTCCCTAAAATTTGCCTCCTAACGCCTTTGGCTGTCTCCGTCATTCACGTGACCCGCTTCTTGCAGATCATGGTGGTCCATCGAGATTCTCCTGGGAAGACACTGGACACACAGCAGCACCATCACACATCTTCACTCTTTCTTTCAACAGCTACAGATTCACACATGTGCCAAAGAAACATAGTATAGTTTTTGTCTTTTGAATCCTCTATTCATGTCTGGGGGGTTTGTCACCTCCCGTCTTTCTTCAGTGACAGTGTGACTCACTTTCTCCTTCCTTTATTTCTGTTTGTCTCTATTCCCACTCTCATCCTTACTTTCTCACTTTTGCTTGTAAAACATGTTTCCTCTTTCCATGAAGTGTACCGATGAGGTGAATCCAGGTGAAAGTCATAAGTTCTTATTGATTTCTTTTATCAGTAAGAACTTTACAATGTCTGTAGTATGTTGTATATTCAGTGTACGTAAACAAACATGGCTGCATCTCTCAATTCTTCACACTAATAATCACATCAATCATTCTGAGCTTCTCGTCTGCTGGCAAGTATTGCTGCACAAAACAAACACTCGCACTTTGCTCATTGTGCCCACTTCACTCTCCTCTTTTATACAGGAGTCTCGCCCAAACACACAAACAGCTGCACGCACATAAACACACACACACACAACTCTTGAATAACCCTCTGAGTGTGTGTGTGTGTGTGTGCCCATTTCTGAGTGTGTATTTATGTATAAAAACCAGCGTCAGCCCGCAGTGCATGTTAACAACAGGAGCCTAATTCTTAATGCCTGTATAAATTAGCCTCACCATGGCAACAGCAGACAAAATGGGATGAAGTGTATTACGTAAAACAACGGTTATGAGCCAAGAGCCAAGAAGTAGGACACACGCCCTCGTGTTACAGGGCCGAGCACCAATCCTTCATTTGGAAAAAGCAGCTTTTATATTCAGGCCTTTTACAGATGCTGCTTTAAATGTGTCCACAACTTCATCAAAAGCGTCCTTAAGCTGCTTTTCATTTTCCCGTCCTTACTAATTTTATTTCATTGTGTTTAATGTGACAGGAAGTGCAGATAAAAATAGCAGGAAATTAAAGAATAAAGAAGCCAGGAGATGATGACAGGAGAAAGTGTACAAAAAGATGCAGCAGTCTGATTACAAGATACAAACAATCAGGCTTCTGTTGAAACAGAAGAAATCCAAGATGTGATGTACTGTCTACATATGACTGGAAATGGACTAACATGTTCCAACACACCCTGCAGGTTGCAAGCGTGTCCCTGAAAGCTGCTCAGTTATCCCTCGTGCTACACTGAGCCCATGTTTGTGTGAACTGGTTCAGTGAGGAGGGAAACTGCTGAACTGGGCTGCAGGCTGAAATCCCTGAGCCAAAACATAATATATTGTCTCTTTCTGTCTTTTTCTAGTCCTGTAATCGTGTTCAAAAGTTAAAACCAGAGTATGAGGAACCTGACAGAGCTTGGTTTTGTTTTACTTAAGCAGTTTCAGTTTGTTATGAACCTCTCAAATGTCTCAACCACAGTCAAAAAGAAACTAAGGTAGCTTTGCTTTGGTCTACTTAGCATGCTCATATTTAACTACAAAACGAGTGCATGTAAATGAAAAGATTTAAGGCTTGCAGTAAGACATCCTGAAATATCAACTCTTACAGACTTTCTACATAATTCCATGCATGCATAAAGCACATAAGATTAAGTTTGAGATGAAAGGCAGCATGTTTTAATCCCACTTTCATCACATATCCCATTAACCTGTTGACCATTTTGGAAAGAACATGTTTTAAATTCAAACTTCCCTGCAGGTAAAGCGTGCGACACCGGCAAATCTGCCAGCAAAACACACACACAGGTGCATAATCACAAGCACAGTTATGTTTATGAAAGGTGACACCAGAGCGGTGCACATGCAAATGTGATTCTACAGTATTATAGAGCAGAAAGATCATGATGTTGCTTCTAAACTGAATTCAGGATTTGGCCATTTAAAGCTAGTAAAATGACTTCAGGAAAAGAGAGCCTCATTATCCTCAGTGCTGAGGGAAAGTGCAAGTTCACTGAAAAGGCTTCTCAAAAGGTGCTGAAAGGACAAGAAAAGAAAAGAAAAGAAAAAGGGAGGAAACTGTTTTAGATGACAAGATGACAGTGCTTAGGACAAACATGCCAACATCACCTTGACAGAAAAGGGATCAAAGTTTGACATAATTAAAGAGTTTTATGTTAATTTTTAACTTTAAACACAGACAAACGCTATGACATTAGGTACTTCTATACCTATACATTACATGAGATGACGGAAATTAAAGCTGCTATTATCAATATTTTTATATTAACAATGGATTAAATGACTATGTATATATGAAAAGTGTTGCTTGTAGTGATGAACCTACAGACAATTATTACCCAACTCTGCAGATCCCCTCAGCTCTACTGAGCTTATAACATGTTTCAGCTCATTGTTTTGGTTTTCGGACCTGCAACTTTACTGTTTTGGTTCACTCTCATCAGCGTTGCTTTCAGCCTTTTCTGACCAAAAATAATCAATCCGCCTGAAACCCTGACCCAAATAATCAAACTCTGATCTCAGACATCCTCCCATGGCGAAGATTTCCGAAAAAACAAGCAAAGCTTTATCAGGTCAACATTAAATTGGTCTAGACTCTATAAATAATATTAACCAGAATCAGCTGATGGTCTACTCAGTCATCTGATGTGGTTGAACAGTGTGCGAGTGCCAAAGTGTGGGAATCGAACAGAGTCTGTGCTGTGTGTGTGTTGGTGAAAGGAGGCCAGTGCCAGCTCCATCACATGACAGTCGAGACAGGTCAGAAATGTTGCCAACAAGCTGCAGAAATACACACACATGAAATCGGAAATCTAATTTTCAGATGAGTTTTAGAGGGCAGATTTTAACCCAGTGTTGACCTGATCTAATCTCGTTTTATTTATGTTACCTCAATCAGTACAAGTAATTAGTTTTCTTTATATTCTTCTTTTGAGCCACCATATTTAACAAGAGCCAAAGCTCGTTTCTCGCCACCTTTGTGACATTTCCCCAGTGTTCGAAGGCACCTGCTGCTCTCATGCCCCAGTGTGTGTGTGTGTAAGTATGTTCAAATTTCCTCACATATCGTTATGTTGCGATTATAGTCCCTCAATTGTAATTATAGGTCATCAGTGTCCTTGTGGGGCAGTGCATGCAGGAAAAATTAAAGCCAGGATATGAAGTGGCATTTAAATGTACAGATGACCAGATTAACTGAGGCGTGCCGGGACAGAAGTAGCGTTCAGGCAGCCGCTGCTGACATTTCAGGCAGTGGAGATCAGCGTGTAATCACTTGTGATAACTGTAAGCCACACCAGTAAATGCACCATCCAGATTAATGGACTCAAAGATTATTTTTATGACATTTAATACATTATTAGACAGTATAGCAGCAGCAGCTGAGAGACAGGAGCTTAAGCCACAAGGACATGATGCGTCTCTTGCTGACTTGAGTGTCCACACACCGACAACATCATCACCGGCAACTCTGATTCTGCTGCACAGCCACAGCCATCATGTCACCAGGATGATCCACTCTGTATCGATACCGCTTTGCAAGGATTCTAAACAAACAATAAAGCTATACAAATATATCAAACAGCAGTATCAAACACAGCCTGTCAATCCAGTGCACTGATATCCAGATTACACTTTACATTTGAAAGCCTGTAGATGAGCTTGTTCCCATGTAGACCTGTGTAACTGATTCCATAACACAGCGTGCTGCAGGGATTTCCAGGATTTTTCGAAAGCTTTTGCTGCCGAGTTTGACCATCAAGGGCTGGAGGTGGAGCCCACCTAAACTTATTTAAAGTCTCTTGAAACTTTCAACCAGAGAAGTTAATGTGAAACCCGGACTTTAGCCCAGTGTTAAGTTACTTTTAAGTTTGAAATTTCCAGCATTTCCCAGAATACCTGATTGTTCCCAAGAGAACAAGTGCAAACTTCAGCTTTTTGTTTAACATGCAGGCGAGCGACATCAGCACAATAAGACATTTTCCACAATCAAACATCTTGTAGTTGCACTGGGAATATTTGTGCGATGTCACATTGTCTCTATAGGAAATTACACAAACTTGGAAAAAAAGAGCACTGAAATGCACCAAACCAACAGCTATTTTTAACCACTGAAATACTTCAGGTGGACTTTCTTTCAAAGACTGAAAGAATGTCCTCTTCTCCCCACCCCCCACTCTCTCTTTTTGTACCTCTTCTCTTCACAATGTGCCACGCATATTGCTCTGATACATGTCTGACTGACATATTAGTATCCCCATGCATTTGGGCCAGCATGAGAACCAGTTTCCCCACTTGCTCTACTTCTTTGATTTGCCCATTATGTGTGACTCTGGTTGAAAGTGACCACCTGTGCTGGAATGCAGTTACCATACAAACAGGATTTTGTTGGTTAGTTTTAGCAGGAAAAGGCAACATTCTTTACACCGATAGCTGCTACTGTGACATTACAAGAGTGTTGTACAGCTATGTGTGAATTAGCCGGCCATGGGAAAACAGCTAGTTAATGTCACAATTACTAGTACACAAGTAGCTGCGCTGTATCAGCTGGGAAGGTGGCAGGACAGCGAGGTGTGCTCCTGGGCTTTAGGGCACAGCTGTATAATGACATAACTAATTACTGAACCATGGCAGGATTTTCAGTTTATTTATTAGAGATTTAGGTTTAAAGGGCACAAAATGTATGAAAAACTGCACTAAGGCCCAGCTTTGAACTCAGAAAACAACAATTTATGCTACAACTGTATTTGGTTTTCTGTGACAGCAGCCAGACAAACGTTCATTGGCCTACATCCACAAACACAAACGGTCCACGTGCGTCATGTCTTTTGTTCCTAATGCTTTCTGGTTACACTGCTGGTGAGAGAGAGTGTGCATTTATGGCAGCCAGCAATGCATTAAACACTGTGGGTGTCATTTACAAAACAGAAGTCACGGTGGATTTCTGTCCCACTCATTCCTCCTGCAGCCTTGACTAAGCCATTACCATAATGCTAACAACAATTTATCGAGCGGCTGGGCAATAAAAAAAGGCTGAAGCAAGAATGGAAAATGACAGAAAAAGACAATTCCACATGTTCCTGAAATTAGCTCTCTCTGGTAGAGAAATACTCTGGAGGGGACAATTGTTCCTCTTCTCCCTAAACTGTGGTTTCACAGTTAAATGTATCAACTAACTGTGGAGATTATCATGCTGGGAGTGGAGCACTGAGGAGATATGAAGTGCGTTTTGAAGCTCTGCCAGCCACGTGTGAAGCATTAGACTAGAAATTACACTTTATACATCAGTTGCACACAATAGTTCAAGCAATTAGTGTTAATTATTTAGATTTTGGAATAAGGCGTAGTTCAGCAGGGAGGCGTGATGTGAAGGGAAAAAATGAAACTGCAAAAGCAATTAAAAAAAAAAACAGACAAACGGTGACTGTAGAGAGACACAGAGTGGGAGAAAAACAAGCACAGAATCAAGGATGATTCAGACAATGACGGAGAGAACAAACATCTGTGGACGATGCTACAGATAAGCACTTATACAGATACACTGTCATCCATTGTGACATCTAAAAAGACAATCATGTGAACTCATTCACCTGCCCACTCACTAACCCAACCTCTCTACACACACACACAGCTGTTCACATACACTGAGCACACATCTGGTCCCACTGTGTTCTTCTGTATGGATTACTGTCATTTTTATGTCAGCTTTAATCTGCAGTATAAGATCGTTACATGTAGGGATTCATTATTGATCATCCATAAAGTTGGGAGATTTGATTAAAAAACACGGGTCCAAATCGAAGCAGCATAGGCAAGATATCCTGACCTTTAGTCACTAATGTGAGTCAAGCTCCAAAAACACTGGACCCTATAGTTCCCATAATGCAACTTGATTTGTCATTGGAGCCTTGCTGACTGGTAAATGCCCACGTTATTCAAACTCCACAGCTCTAGTTTGTCACCCAGGCTTTCTATTAAAAAATTGTAGCTCCGTTATCCGACACACATGTGTAGTTCAGTGCCCCTTTAAAACGATGAATTATTACTTAGTATAAGTAGACAGATTTTTCTCAACTAATCAATTCATCGCTGACCATATCCATTACTTTTACAGCTACAACGTGACATTTTTGGGTTATGATGGTACCCAAAACCTAATCGTCACACTGGGCAGCTGTGACCTTTAAAGACATATTTTGTTGCAGGAGGAGAAGCACAGTACAAAGAGTCAGTCGGTCATCCCTGCAACGAATCGCCGCAGGTTGAAGGAGCGTCATCACCCCCCCACCCCTTCCCTCTTCCTGAATTCATCTATGATCACAAAGCTGTGTGTCACGGCCACCCTGAGGCAGCTGGGAAATGGGAACAGTTACTTCCTGGTGCCTGCAAAAACTCAACTTTGTGATAGAAGATAACAAATCACAAAAGGTGCAAATAGTCTTCTCTCAAAAAGTTGAAAAGGCGTCTGGGACTAAATGTGATCACAGCGCTGAAATGCAGCACTCTATATTCTGGGTAGGATGAAGAGTCATAAACAAAATCTACACAAACAGCGAGGAAGAACAGCGAGAGGCAACAGAGATAACAACCAAAGAAGCAGAGACAGAGGAGACACGATTGTTGCTGAGAGATCCATCACAATTTTGACAGCACATGTACAACTTATTACGGGTAACTACGAAGAAAACTGTCAGGACTGCTGGCATTGGATGTGTCACACAGCAAAATTGCATGTTGTAGTTTTCATGGTGGCAAACAAACAGACATAAAACCATCATGACACACACACATGAACCAATAGGGTCTAATCCTGCTGCTGGACGCTGCAGAGGGACCGTACCAAATACCAAAACAGACAGATCATCAGCTTAGGGCCCTAAAACGCTTATGGCAATCATAACGCTGCTACAGCTCCCAGCTGCTCTGGCCAGAGGTGTGTGTGTGTGTGTGTGTGTGTGTGTGTGTGTGCGCCAGTATGTCAAATATCATGTGTTGCATGACGTCTAGTGTAGAGCATGTGCCATGTGGTGCATGTGTGTCCCCTCATAGCATGGTCACACAGTTGGAGGGGAGGATTAATGGGGAACACCCCCCCCACACACACACACAATCTGTATCCAGGAGGAGAGTGGGGTGGGGGTTGGACAGATGGGAAGGGACTGGAGGAAGAAGCAAAGGAGGATGGAGGAAGGGAGGGAGGGAAAGTGAAAAAATAAGAATAAAGAGAAGGAAAACCCAAGGTGTAGACCAGCAACCATTCATGTCAACAGATGACCCCCCCCCACCACACACACACACACACACACACACACACACACACACACACACACACACACACACACACACACACACACACACAGCTGGGCACTCATTAGTCCATTAGCAGCACATAATTGTTCCGGTTATCATTTTTCACACATCACTTCCTCTTACTCATGCAGTCAGCAGAGAAAAAAATACACATAACTGCGCGTACACACTTATACTCACACTTTGCACAAGCATCTTGTATGTGTGTGTGTTGTCTGGATATGCTGACTTTCACGTGATATACATGTAACTGCCAGTGACCTATACCCTATACTCTATGTAGTCTTTCCTCACCCTCATTCACAGCAATTCTCGGAGCCACAGATTGTGGTTAAGCAGCACTGCTTTAATCGCCGACCCAAAAAGCTCTCATGTCTCCAAGGATGGCTCAGCCCTCGCTAGCTATTCTATAGGCTAATGCTACTGTAGCTACACTCACTGATACACAGCTTAGAGTACTGTTTTCACTATCTCTTCAAGGCCTGAGACACACAGGAACAACAGAGAGAAAATAAGCAGCAGAGGGCCTGTGAGGACAGCTGAGCAGACGCAAGAATGACATTTCTATTTTTTCATTTCATCTCTCAACTTGTGGCCTCATCCCACACCTAGAAAAACAAGACAAGAGTCTACAGCCACGCTAGCGGCTCTGTGAGGCTGCAGGCTACTTTGCCACAGTGGTGCTTTGAGCTGAATGCTATGGTCGGCATGGCAACATGCTAACAATGACAATGCTAACATGCTGATGTTTAGCAGGTATAATGTTTACAATGTTTGGTGTTTAGTTTAAACCTTAGTTTAACTTCAGTGTTAGCATGATAACATTTGCTTATTAGCACTAAACACAAAGTACAGCTGAGGCTGATGGGAATTATTAATGAGTTTTGCAGGTTTGAGTGTAAGATGAACAGTCAAGGGGGGTTACCAAAGTTATTATTATTACAATTTAGCTCTGTTTTTGGTCACCACCATCTCCTGGGGAAATATCTGGCTCTTTACCTGCTAAATGCTCCACTGTGTTCACCAGCTAGTCGCTAACTGTGTCTGTCTGACGTTTGGTGTTGAGCAGGTAGCGTACAGTTGGAATTTAGAGCTTTTAGTGCTGCCTGCTGTGGCCGAAAATGACCTAAAAGAGCAGTGAGAGTGAACCAACACAGTAAAGTTGTGGGCTGGACAACTAAACAATAAGCTGAAACTCAATGCAAAGCTCTGTAAAGATGAGGGGAGCTGCAGATTCAGGTGATAATCCTCTGTAGGTTCATCACTACGAGCAACCCCCTCTCACATTGTCATTTGATACATTCTTATTATAAAAATATCAATTATAGATGCTTGAAGTTCTTCATCTCTTCTTTTTACGTTCCCGTCTCGCCTCCCACCTCCTCATTCCTTCCAGCTGGTTGTCTCCACTGTCCCAGTCAACCCTCCACTCCCTGCCTCTGCCCCTCCTTCCACATACCACTTAACCCCAGTGTAACAACCACACAACCCACCTTCTTGACACCAGAAATTCCCAACACCCATAAAATACCTCCCACCCCCCTCTGAGGAAGCAGTGATTGTAGGACATGTTGGGACAGGCGAGCAAAGCCAGACCATCACCATCTTAAGACCAGATAACCTCTGACTCAGAACAGACGGGACAGCCTCTTTATCAGACTCTGGTGTCACTAAACCACAATCTAAATGGAGGTTCGTCACCGTTAACTCTGCATGTGATGAATCACTTTGCCCAAACAGACTCTCTCCAAGCATGAGAGGTGTGAAAAGTAAAAAATAGCTCTGTTTCTAAAATAATAGCAGTTTTTATGGGCTGATACAGACATATCAAAACAACAGTTTTCTATACCTGTGAACAGAATGACCCAATTTCCCCACAGGGAACATTAAAGTTTCATCAAAGAACCAGAGCAAAATCAACCTCTTGCCAGTTATGGGTTTTATCAAAGCAGATTCCCAGATGCAGACTTGAAGGTTGAGTTAAATTTGGAAGTCTGGATCATGGAAACTCAGCAGGAGATTTGACTTTATTATTTAAATCAAACCAATCAAACAAGGGAAATCTTTTCTTTCTCCCTGTCCCAATGGAGCACTAACAGTACACGCCTTATGAAATAACTATCAGCTGTGAAAACTTTACAGAGGCACTCCTCTTGTAAGAATGCAAGGACCCCCCCTCAAAAAACAAAAACACACATATGCTCACAGATGGAAAGACATACGTATGTGTATGCAACACATACACACAGCCACCCACCCACACACACAGAGGCAGGAAATATTCCCAAGAAGTGCAAGTGGGTGTTCTGAGGGAAAGGAAAAGGTCAAGTGCTCAGTGTGAGACGTCGATAGACTTTAAAGCACTAAAGTCCTTATCATGGCTGCTCGCACAATGCACTTCCAGGTCATATTTCTCCCCCTTTCTTTTGGTTTGTTCTTTACATAGCCTTCATAATCTGCTTCTATTGAATTAGCTGTGTGAGACGGCCAATGAGGTTACCCTAGAGCAGGAACAATAAGACGATTAATCGATTAGCTGATAGAAAGAAATTTACAACAGTTTGGATAATCGATTAATGGTTTCTGCTTTTCTTTGTCCTATATGAGAGTAAACAGAATATATATTTGGGGTTTGGATTTCTAGTCGGACAAAAAAAAAAGAAATGTGAAGACATCACCTGTCATTTTTCACATTTCATGGACAGTCGAGAAAATAAGTGGCAGATTTATCGATAATGAAAATAATCTTTAGTTGCAGCCCTAGGTTACTCGTTCAGGTGATGCTGACAGTCCTTAAATTCACGTTAACATCACAGTGTTATGTTAATGGGGAGGGGGGGATCCAACAAAACGACAGAGCGTCTGAATTTCCTCCAAACCACAGAGTCATAATTCCTTTAATGAGGCTTCGGAGAGAAAGAGGAAGAAATGAGTGCATGTGTGTGTGTGTGTGTGCTTGTCAGGGACCGAGAAAGTGAAAGACTGAGAGAGAGAAAAGAAAGAGGGAGAAGAAAGAAGGCTGACACTGAGGGAGCAGATGCAAGGGAATGAAAAGCCGGCTGGGGTAAAGTAGAGAGAAGGTGAGGGAGAGCTTGTGTGTGAGAGTCTGGGAACAGACGCTGGTCTTGCATCCCTGCAGCCCGCCTCGGCTTGGCACAAACACGCTACCCCCTCGTCTGCAGCCCCCTTCAAACAGCTTAACCATGGCCCAAACAGACTGGCAGGGAAGCAAAGCACTTCCACTTAACCATATCAAAGTCAGACTGGCGCTGCACTGAAAGAGCATTTAGCCTTGAAAAAAAATGCCTTTTTTCTCAAAAACAGCATGAGCAACCGGGGGAAAAGCCTCACTGCAAGCTGCATGGTTATTTGGGCAAACGATTTTCCTGTTGTTTTGTTTTTATTTCCAAGTGTACTGGAACTGGCTGCGAATTTAGGACTTGGAATAGCTCGGCAAATTGTTGCTTTTGATCAACTTGGAGGACATGCAGCTGAGAAGATAATGTCAGCTCAGCTGGCAGGCTTTTTACAAAGGAGGGGATTTTAAAATATCAAGGAATTGACACTTTTTCCTCTAAGGAAGTGTGAGTGTTGTTAAAGCCCACAAAGCAGAGAAAAAGTGATTTGCAGACCATCTGGCAGGTAGAAAGCTGCTAACAACTGGAGATATCTCATGTAAGAACAGTCAAGGCTGCTCACTCCACAGACATGCAGTCTTTCTTCAGTACTGCTGCCATGTTTATCGGCTCTGGTTCCGCTGGAAGATCCACTGTGGGTAGCATCAGTGAACAAGACATGACTAAAGACTGATGCCCTTTGACCTCCATCCTCAACAAACATGGAGGGGCATTTTTAAAATCATTGACCTGATTCTCACGTCACACGAGTGTGTGTGTGTCCTTCAGTGATCAGTGCAAAAGGACACACCCATATGCACTGATACACACATAAACACAGCGACAGAAGCTTCACAATAACAGCCCCC
>LKNJ01000814.1:45100-109385 GCA_002120245.1 Maccullochella peelii
CCCCCCCCCCCCCCCCCCCCAGTTTAAACTTATATCACGTGTCTCCAGGAAACACAAAGCGACTTCAAGGCCAGGCATTACTCACAACACATCATCTGTCAAAAGGACTGTGACAAATCACGCGAAAAACACAACACACAAAGGCCTATTAGTGGGTTGAAAATACTCGACATCTCTGTAATTCACAGTTTTGCTATTGTGGAGTTCAATTTCTTTAGTTATATACGACAAACATGGAGCATTCAAATGATTTAACCTCTACTTTCAGAAAAGCATCCCCAAAACAAGACCGTATTTCATTTAACTTACAGTTTAATATTTACTGAATGATCCTGCGCACTACCCAGAGATTTATGTCAAGAAAACTCCACTTAAAAATGAAAATATCGGTGGTTTGTGTGGGTTTATCCTTCAATCAGCCGCATCCTGAGATCTGTTCATGCATCGCTGTGATCCACTAACCTACTGCCCCGGAGAAAAAGCTTCCCCCCCCCCCCACAGTGGGAGAGAGGAGTTTTCTTCTGAATGAGCGCACCTCACAAGCTCATGTTACTGACCGTTTTGCGCCTTCATGAAGTTGCACTGGACATGCTTCAACTTACCTCTGCAAAACTTCACAAGAGTGGCTCCTCAGTGGCGTCTCTGCCCTTCTACCTGCGCCTCTCCATCCATGCGTTAAAAAAAAAGAAGAAAGTGCGTTTTCGCTTTTAACGCACAGGTTTTCCTGCTGTTAGCGATGTGAGTTAAAAGAAATTATCTCCAAGTCCCTAAAAGAATGAACCTGCCGCCCGGATGAGCGATGGATGTTCGACGTTTGTTCCCTGGTGAGACGCGATGCAGCGGCCGTCCAGAGCAAACACCGAGCCCCCTCACTCACATTCCAGTTTGTGTTTGCAGCGCTCCTCCTGAACAACGGCGAGCCAATCAGAAGCGCAGGATGTCACAGGGAGGGCGGGGTCAGTCTGTTTCGTGCCCCAAAGCTCCCCTGTGTGTGTGTGTGTGTGTGTGTGTGTGTGTGTGTCTGTTAGAGGTGGGGGTTGCACGTGCGCGTGGGTATAGGTGCGCGCGCCTCGGAAGCATGAATTAAGCTTGGCGTATGCCCTGTCTGTTTCTCTTTGTCTGTCTTTCTCGTAAAATCAGATGAGCTTCATTGGTATGAATTTTAGGATTGCAGTGCTGCCAAAGATAAATGCCATATTACAGATTACAGTAAACGTGGAATGTTTCATGAAGAAATAAAAAGTAAATAAAGGAAGAGGAAACTGGAGATCTCAGACTTACAGTACCTATGGGTGTACTCTCTATCCCTTTTCCTCTTTCTCTGTCTTTGACAAGCAGAAACATACACTCACACTCATACACAGGTCTGTAGCCAGGTTTTTAAATATAATGAGGTCATGAGTTCAAGTGCCAAAATCAATTATCAGAGAATTTGACAATTAAAGTACAATATCAACTATGACGGTTCCTTAGGGCAATGTGTCATGTTGTGTTTGGCAAAATTACCACAAACTAACAGACATAGAAAACCTGAAGCCTGGCAGTATTATTACACTATACGAGTATTTTAGTGGTGTCTGGGTATACAATCAAGCTTCAAGTACAGTCTGCTGTGTGGAGTATGGGACACCTGGGGGACGACAGGGTACATACACACCCCCAAATCCACATATTTTGAGCCAAAAATATTAAGGGCATGACCTCTGTATTCTCTACAGCCCTGCACAGACACACACACACACACACACACACACACACACACACACGTACATTGTAGTTTGTGTTGTATTGCTACAGGCATTAGCTACTCCTTCTCTACTCTCTTTGTGCACCAGTCTGGCCTGCATGGTGATTCAACGTCTGAGCACCAGATTTAACCAGCTGTCACCTCATGAACTGTCTCTAACATTTCTCTTTGCCCTTGTACTCTGGACAGCAGCAGGGCCATTTTTAGGAGAGTGAGCAGATACCTTTTCAGCCTCATAGGTTTAAATTTAGACCTTTCATGTTCACTTGGACGTAAATCCATCTTTTCGCAGGGGGGCAGTACGACCTGCCTCATTCTGCAGCGTTTTAGTGCATGAAAGAAGTTTTATTTGTCCTCGTAAATGTATTGACAGGTTGTGGAAATGATGGTGTGGTTACACAGCTTAACAACATGGGCTTTTTCAAAATTTTCCAATCCTTTCGCCTCAAGTGGGTCTACAGCGATTGCTATCCCCTAGACAGCAAGCAACAAGCAAATTGAATTACATGGAAGGGAACCATGAAAAAGACAAACACCTACATCTTTAGGAGCTACAAACAGCGTGAAACACACGGGCGCTGCTTTACGAGGACCGAGGGAAAACACATTTCTGTGAGACAACTTGGTATTATGTAGAGTGATTCGTCTTGAAGAGCTTCTGCCAGCATAATTGCCCTCCATAAGTGTATGTGCTGTTCCGCCGAGTCCATACAAATCCAATTCAGCTCACCCTATCAAGAAGCAAAGGGAGCAGAAAATGGCGTGTCCCTTTTAATCCATCAGTTTGGTATTAGTAGAGGAAGGGATTTTATAATGTCTCATTGATGTGATTAATCTTAAAGGGAATCTGGTCCTTCCTATTAGTGGGAGTAAAGATTTGGCAAGAAAACAAACTTTGTGGTTTCAATTTTGAGAGAAATCATCTTTGTTGACAAAGTGCCAAAAGGAGGATACTGATAACTTTCCCAAAAAACAAAAGCAGCAAAGAGAATCGCTTTCCTCAGAGGGTTGTTTGTGAGAAAGGCTGTCAAAGAACATAAAAGCTATATAAATTGGCAGAAATGGCTTCTGTCAGACATATTTTTGTCTCAGTCCGCATCCTACTTTCCTCTGTACATTTTAAATGCTGGGCAGAACACATTCAGGGAACTCTGTAAGGTTTCCATAAGCTCCTCAGCTAGCGCTAACACACATACTCGCACACTCTCTCACACACACACACACACACACATTTGCGTGCACACCCAGACACACCCCTCTCTCTTCCTCCTAGACTCTCAGCTGCTGAACAGCTCAGCCTGTAATTATGGCTGTCATCAACAGCCCCTGACTAGCGGCTATATTTACTTAAGAACCAGTGCGGACAAACACTCTCCCACACACACACACACACACACACACACACACACACACACACACACACAAAGAGAAGACCATATACACCTACAACCACACATACACACACACTCACACACACGCACACATGCACACAGATACATAACCAGCTATTTATAGCGGTCGCCAATCAAAATCACAGCAACAGGTAATTTAGCATTGGGTTAATCTGCATCAACGGCTCTAATCCTCTCAAGAATTTTCTCAGGAAGCAGAAAATTCACTCTGGCTCACATGCAGTGTCATGAACTGTGCATTTTTATTAACTCAAGATCATAACTTTAGTATCAGTTTAGTATTAGTTCTGTATTGTAAACCTTTCTTGTTGTACTCCTCCTCCTTCCTGTTTTCGGTCCAAAGATAGACTTAAAATCACGATGAAACAAAAGGAAATAAATATTTATATTATAATATACAACTACTGTATATAACAACAATATGTGTTGGAAATTCTATATTCTCATTGTATTGTAACCTCTAACCTGTCACATAACTTCACTTATACTAAAATGTGTGAAAAAAACAGTTTTCTTTTCCTAAGACACTGTGGATAAAAATACGTGACCATTTCAGAGAGGACTGCTTCTTCACCAAATAAACTGAATAAACTTTCCTCCATCCATCTTTGATGTGGTCCAGCTCACTCAGTCCCTCCCTGACTCATACTGCACTTAACACATACTTTTTCAAGCTGAAATATACTTATTTTAAGATTTTATTTAAATGTTGTTCTCTTTGTGACTTTTGCAGAATATTAATGACCCTCAATAAACCTCACTCGATCTATTTACCGCTCTCTGTTCAACAAACTATATAAACCATAACTGTAGATCTATATATAAACAGCATGTTCACAGGTATGTTTGGGAACATGCTGTGAACGAAACCAGAAGCTATGAAACCAACCCCCACTGATCTCCCAGCAGAGCTGTTCCTTTCCTTCTGTACCAGCCACAACTGCTGCTCGTCACCGCCATCGACCTCCTGCTCCGCATGTAGTGCGGCATTGAAACACCTTCTGTCATGTGCTCCACCTCCAGTTAATCTCTGCTTTATTCAGTTAAACATTTATGTCCTTCACCCAGAATCTTTATTTTACTCATTTTTTTCTCTAAAGATTTTCTTCGTCTCTGCCTGACAACATCTGACCATCAAACCAAAATGAGTCAGAGAGGCCACATGACTGGAGGGCAAGAAGGTCAAGGCAGAGGGATGTACAGGCACAGCTGACAGTGTGTGTGGGTGTGTGTGTGTGTGTGTGTGTGTGTGTGTGTGTGTGCGTGTCAGAGTGAGAGTGTGTGGCACTAAAATGTCAGAGGAAATTGCTGCCTCTTCTCCGGTTACCAGCCCTGTTTAGGTTGACTCATGGTTGGATTTCCCTAGTTGTAAATGCCGAACTTGAATCCAAGTTAAATTCTGACACTGTCATTGACATAATATAGACATAGTATACTGTATGTGTGTATGCGGCTCTGAATACACAGGTGTGTTTACTGTATTGCTTCCAAAATGATATAATGATTAAAAAACTTCTGTACAAAGTTGCATATTATTCTGTGTGTCTCTACAAAGGTGAAGTGATTACAGGCAGTGTACTGCCCTGTGGCACGGCTCCATGCTGGGACTCCATTGGTCTCTAATGACAGGTTGCTTGTTGCAGGTAGTCTCTCGCCTGAGGGGCTTGGAGGCACGTCATAGACCTGCAGACTGCAGGTGTGTGCCAACAATATATCTCCCCAGCCGCTACATACAGTGACCTCACAAAGCAAAGACATGTGATACGGGATGCAATCTTTTTCAACTCCTTCCTTCTTAACCGTTTGTTTTAAATTAGTTTCTGACTAGTTGTATATTTTAAAGCTGCACTAATTAATTTCTTCATATCAGCAATGGATCAAATGGCGCTCACAGTGACAAACCTATAGAAAATTAAAAGACAACTCTGCAGTCCCCCTCAGCTCTATAGAGCTTTTTAGCTTCTTTTAGCTCATTATTTTGATTTTCAGGCTTGCAAACTCCACTCTGATCAGCCCTGTTTTCAGCAGGCAACTGTTTTCAGCAAGAAAAGCTTCGATAAACATTGTAGGCTACTTGCCCAACAGTAGACAGTTAGGAACTAGCTGGTGAAGAAAGTGGAACAGGTAGCAGCTAAAGAGCTAGATATTTTTCTCAGGAGTTGGAGGGGACCAAAACAGAAAAGGAGAGTGAAAATTGGACTTACATTCATCAGGTGGGCAGAAACAAAGGAACTACAAAGGAATGCTAATGTTGCGCCATATCTGCTGGATGTGTAAAGAGTCAGCCATAACAAGTTTAAAAAATAAACTTGATAAAATGTTGTGTTTTCAACTTTTTCTTCTGCTCCCAAGTAGCCAAAAACATTAATTAATGCAGCTTTAAATTCCAGGCTAATTTTACAAATAAGTGGATGTACTTCTGTTATTTATAATTTGGCATTACTGTATCATAATTAAATCAAAATACAGGCTAAATGAAATACAGAGCTGGATTTTTTAGAAACATCTTTACTTCACAAGTCTTAAACAGACATCTTTAAACGTTAGCTTGCTTCTTAGAAATGTCAGAATTTATAAAAACAGTAATACACTTGTGACCAGCTGCCCAATGAGGAGCAAAACTTGATATCCGAACGTCCTCCAGGTTACCCCTCTATGAAGAGTCATGGGTGGTCTGTTACGTTTCACGTTTAAAACAGGATTACCTCATTGTGAGAGAGGTTCCAAACCACTAAGTGTAAACCTCGCAGTCCCAGTGTTGCCCGCAGCACAGATTGTCATGGTAACCACAAAGATTGTAAAGGAAAGGTTAGCATTATGGTGAAACTGCCATCTTAGATATAAGCCACATGTAAACATCTGTGACCAACCAACTGAGACGAGTTTACACTTAACGGCTGAGACATTACTGCAAAGAAAGAAAGATTTCTACTTTTGCATCATCTGAATCTTACTGAATGTTGCACCATTAAAAAGTCACCTTAAATCCCAAAATGCAAAGAATGTTTTCTTCTCTTTTGGCCTTCCCGTTTATGCTTCCTCTCCTCTTTCAGTGAAAATGGCAGAAAATAATAATAGTTTGAGTCTTTTGGTAAAAGTAGGTCAGTGGAGCCAACTGTCAGAAGCAGGAAGAGGGAGATGCGGAGCGGAAATGTTCCAGCTACAGTAGGTCCCCTCAGGTCAGAGCTACTCCCAACACAGAGCGGCCACTGACGCACAAACTACAGTACTGTCATGTTCTTCAGTGTGTTGTATCACTGTGGACAGAGACGACATCTGTGTCCAGACAGTGGAGGTGTATGTGTGGGTGGACTGTCAGTATGTGAATGTTGAGGATGGAAGACAATGCTTATGTGTGTGTACGAGGTTACAGAGGAGTGGGTCAGTGCATGTACGTGTGTTTTATTGTAGGGCAAATAGATCAAGTCAGTTTTAAATCATTCTCCAACCTCTAGCATTGACCTCTTTGGATCTAACTCTGCCCGTCCTATCCTATACGTCCACTGCAGCTCTGATATCAGATACGCACTTCCACTGAATCACATTATCAGCCACAAAATGATCACAACACCTCTGACAAACCATTTTTTGATTGACAGCTTGGGGAGGAGGGAGTTACTGTATTTGTGTCATGTTGACAGACAGCAATAAACATTGATTGAATCATTTCCTGGCCAGACTACGACACACCAGAACTGAAACCACTGCTCTGCTGCAGGGAGAGTGTGTTAGGTTAGCTATAATTATGGCATCCATTTGAATTGTAGCTAAAATAGTCTAAAAAATAAAATAAAAGTAGAGTGATGTTCAGAAATATAAGGGTTTGCACCTGGAAAATATCCTTAGATAGAGAGGTATTGAATGCTAAATTCTCAGTGTAAACAAGTCCACATTTGATCTTTAGTTATAAGTTATTATTAAGGAGAGTAAAGATCCAACAAAAATACCGGTACCCGTAGCATTCATGAGAGGTGTTTCCTTAAAACTCTCTAACGTCTGAGCAAGTCAGTTTGCAGAGCTACAACCCAATAAACAACTTTATCACATGACCAAAACATTCTTCATTACCAGGAAATAGACATCATTCTGTTTTCCGATAAATATTTTAGTTCCTGTTTAAGTGGGTTTTAAAAATGACACGCCTTGACAAGACCAGCCTTACGACATAATAGTAAAATGACCCACTGGGTATTAAGATGCTTGCCAGTATTGTTGCCAGGAGGTAAAAACTGCTCAACTACATTTTTTTTGTATCAAATCTCATCTGGATTGAGTTGCACCAGCTAAATCATTAAGTTTGTGTGTAAAATCCTTAGTAGCAGAAGTTCTTAGTCAGCTAGTTTCAAACTTTGACTAAATAGGATTACATAATTAAGACAAAAAGTAAAAAAGGTTGCTAGACAACATCTGTGGTGTTGTCCAGTCAAATTCAATCAACTATGTAAACTGTAGCATCAAGAGCTGTAAAATAACTGCCAATAAATAACAGTTTTAGGGGGCCAAACAATAAGTTAGCTGTAAATCCTTTGTAACCTTTGTAAGATGCAACCCAAAACAGTGAGAAATGCAGGTTAAATGGTTTTTCACTGTCTCTAATGCCTGCTAATCCTTTGTCAAACAGTTTTTCCAATTGTATCTTATATCTCTCTATATAATACTAAGCTGTTAGATGGTGCAGATAAATCACCTCCCTCTCAGCTTTCCAGTCAGTGGAGGAGGACTCTGCTCTCTGTGATCCTGAGCCTCGGTGGGCACCTTGTCGGCTCAGAGGATACAGTTTCCTGGGGTTTGCCGCACAAGACAAGTACAGACAAGAGACTGAGGGAGAAATGGATTCGTGAAATCTGACCTGGTTGCAGCCTTCTCTGTGAGCTCTATATATGATGCTAATGCCCTGTGTGAGTGTGTGTGTATATGTGCGGTGGGTGTGTGTCCCCTGTTTCACCCTCAGGGCAAGAGTTGAAAGCTTGTAATGTAGGAGTGAGACAGATTTCATGTCATCAGCACGATAACATAATGAGATCTCCTCAAAGCTCACATTTGAAGTTGTGATATAATACTCATGACTCCATAAAATTAAATACAGTTGTGACTGTGTGTCAGTAATGTACAGACCTCTGATGTATACACCCAATTTAATCATATCTGTTTCTTTAGCATGAGCATTTCATCATAAGACATGCATGAATTGAATTAGACCCCAATGTGTCAGTTAGATGTCTGTTAAATGTCAGTTAAATGTAGCTAACGTTAACTGTCAACTGAAAATTTCAAGTTCCCTGTAGGCCTAATGTAAAAGCAGCTAAATAAACCAGCAACATATGGCATAAGTATAGCTCTCCTCCAGAGTATCTCTCAGCTTTTATGAAAGATATTTTATCTCAAGAAAGAGCTTGGCTAAAATTAATGCTAGCTAACATTAGCCATTCTGGTAAGCTAGCTAACCTGGATGTTACATGGGGAAACCCTTATTTTACTAACTTCTACATGGGTAACGTTACTCAAAGTTACTAAAATTATATGTATTTGTCTAACACTGCTTAAAAACATAAAACTTACTAAATTAAAGCCTATTAATGTTGTGCAAACAAACACATAGCTATTAGTCAGAGGTTGACAAAAGTAACTTCAGTTTGTGTGTGGTTCAGTTTTGGCCTAGAAACCTTTTCCTCATATTAGTGTCTCTGACTCATGTTTCTTAGATTACCTGAGGAAAGCTGTCCTTCTACTACGACCACTTGTTGCAAGGAAAACTCCTTTACTGTGGAAATGAGACCTAAATTTGGCGTTTGTGACATGATTCCTTTAAAGTAAGCCTGCCTGTTGTGTCATGCCTCTACATACACTATATACCCCTTTGGCAAAGTTTGGAGCAATGGCTTAAAGAGCACAGGTGAAAACCGCATATCAAAGCTTTTACCTCAGGTGTAGTGACACAGTTACATACACCCGTCCCCTCAGGATTTATTTGCATTCTCTAAATCTGTTGAGGGACATTGGCTGAATGGACAAATACCATAAAATCTGAGTGATTGACATGTTATTGTGCCAGAAGAAGTTTTCAAAAACCAAACCTAAAGAAAACAAACAAATAATAGCTGTTGAGTCCAGCAATTAGTGGTTTTGTCATGTAATTGGCAGTCAGGGTAGGAATGGAACAATCCTATTGCACAAGGAACAGGAACAATACAAAACATTCCTGCACCAGAGCGGATAAAGTTTTCCAAAACCAGCACTGCAGCCTAAGACACAACTGTATTAAATGACAGGAATTCAGTTCCGTTTCACACACATAAAACTGCAAAGCACCAACATACAACACGTTTAAAAGATTGTTAAGGCTGATATGTCAAAGAAAGAATTATTTCCTATGTGGTTCTTGAGCGTAAGTATAATTCAGGGTGCTGCAAGGCCTACATTTCTAGGAACTCCTCACTTGTGACTGAAAGCACCTCTGTCATGCTTTCTGACCTGACCCAGTTAGTCAAACACAGGTTTAGAAACCAAACACCAACGCTTCATTCCAACCACGGTACCCTCGATCTCATACTCAACTATATTTTTACTGTCATTAGAGCTCCACTACTGCAGCTCTCCTTCGGGACACACTACTCACTTGTACTTTGCTTTGGCGCACTGTTTGCTACTCTGCTGCGAACCACGTGAGGAGATTAGCAGAGCAAAATCAGCCCCTTTGAATTGCTCATAAGGAGGACGAAGGAGTTAAAGAAGCCATTGTGTTTGGTCTCAATGAAGCTGCTGTGCACTTTGCCTGATACCTTAGTTTCAGCCATTTTTTTCTGAGAAATGTTTCAAGAAAGGGAGCTGTGCATGTGTGGTTGAGTGTGATAACAAGGGAATAAAGCAGAGTTGTGTTTGTGTTAACTTGTGTGTAAAACCACAGTAGGGCTTTGGCTGTAGTTTCTGTAGGATCTAAATTAAATTGTTCAGGTCAGATGGGTGTTGGTGCAGAGGTGATTGTGCAGGGGCTCATGGGTAATCATCAGGGGCGAGCTGATACTTTGATTACAGAGACAAACAAAAACATATTTTCTCACTTATTTCTGGTAGTATCAAGCAACGAAGATTTTGGTTTTATGTGCCCTGGTTGTGGGATATCCGTCTCTACCCTAGCATGATAATAATAATAATATTATTTCACTTCATTCATTTAGCCTGACACCGTGTTCATGTTAGCAGTTTTCCTGTTGGCAAGGGGGTGCCATCAACAAGTAAATGCCAACAAATTTTTAGTATTTATTGTAGTAAATAAAATACACTGAGGTAAGGTAAGGTAAGGTTTGCATGTGAGATGTGTTAGTCAGTGACATCAGTAGTGTAAATGTGGATGCGTGCATATAATGAAGTGTAAGGTGTTGTTAAGTAAAAATAAAACAAAAGCAAACAGGGTTGCAGGCGCCCCACAATGGAGATAAATGTTGTTTGTGCAACTCACAGCATTGAAAAATGTGCCCTGAATTTCACGGCTTGGAAAAAGGCAATCTACCGACCGTGAGTCCCTTTTTATGTTTCTGCAAAGTAACTGCTTTTTCCTTTGACTAAAAAGAGGAAGCACTGACTGAGGCGGGGATGAAGTTAAAACACATTGTCTCCACTGAGCAAAGCTAACCGAGGCTTTTTGCTAATTCATACGACCTGAAGTGGGTGAGGAGGAGAGGCAGAAAAGGGAGGGAGAAAGGGAGCTTGTCGCTGTGTATCGGCTTTGTTCAGGCATTCTGACATTTCAGGCTAAAAGTAGTGCGCCTTCAGTCATAATTTAGTTTACTACAGCACAGCAGCAAAAGAATGACAAACTAGAGTAAACATGCCTTATACAACCTATTGTCTCTGGGAGTGCAGAGGCGACAGCAAAGACATCTGATACACTCCCTTTTTATTACACTAACTCTGAAGTCAGTGCCACATGTAGGTTATGCTTGTAGTTGTAGAAATACAAAGAGTGGTGTCTGTTACTTGCTTTTTGGCCGTTATCTTTCACTTAATATTTTATGTTATGCATTTTACAGCTATTTCTACACTGCCAGCACCATCAAAAACAAATGACATGACAAAAAGATCAGAGGTTCTAAAACATTTTAGCCACACTGGCAGTGCAGCTCTATAGGAACAGCAATGTTAGTCGCTTCTCCACTTTCGTTCAAAGTGAAATAAATCAACTGTTGGATGGATTTACATGAAGTATTGTACATACATTCATGGTGTCATTGGTGATCCCCTGACTTTTCATCTAGCAACTTAAGGTTTTCACTTATCCAGTGAAACATCTCAAAATCTACAATATTGATTGGCACACAATTTAGTACAGACATTCATGGTTCCAGATGATGTATCCTAATGACTTTGGTGGTCCTCCATGAGGTTCATGAGACTTTAGTGGTTTTGAGTGAAATATTTCAACAGATACTGTTTAGTGCTAATTATCAAATGTTAGCATGCTAACAAGCGAAATTAAGATGGTGAACATATATACCTGCTAAACCCCAACATGTAACCATTGTCCTTGTGAGCATGTAAGAAAACAAAGGGTTCTTTATGTATCGGTCTGTGACGTTGCCAATGCGTGTTGCGCTTTAGTATGTTTTTTTTGTTGTTGTTTTATTTTGCTTGAAACCCCTTAATATGAAGCCATGTCTGCTTGTGACTGCTCATAACAGGTTTCTTGTCTTGTGAGCAGTTCAGTTCAAGAGTTATTTTCCCTGTTTGCATTGTTTCATCTGAATTGTTTTTAGAGGGCTGGAGAGGTAAAACTATTCAGTATTTTAAAAGAAATATGCAACAATTAGAGAAAAGACAAAAAATTATGGTTTTTTTCTGTATTTCCTGCCTCTGTAGTCATCTGGCAACCCTTTAGATTCATATTGTGACCCCTTGTTGGGTTCAGACCCCCAGGTTGGGAACCACCGCATAAGACTGTTGCAAAATCATGCATCCCATACTTCACGCTGAGTTCATTCAACACTGAAGCTCAAAGATTTGCAAATCCACGAGTAATGATGAATCTAATGATTTAGAAAGAAAATAGGCCAGTGGTAGTAAATTTGCATTCAGCACCAGTTAGAATGAAATACTTGAATATTCAACACAAGACACACAGTATAATTTCCATCACTAACCAAAGAGCTAATTAGAACAGAAAATATAAGTGATCTATATTCTGCAACCTTCAGCTGTGTCTGTGAATAAACACACTGATGCCTGCTGGCCAACCTCCACATGAATCTGTGCGCTGTGATTGGCTGGTTTGTTGCAGAGAGTCATCTGGCTGTGTACCTCCTGGCTGTGATGTTCAAAGGGAACGTCATTACCATCGGTATATCTCAGTCAGAAGTGGGTCAGCGGAGGCATTAACATACATTACACATCAAATGATGCAATATCTGGGAATATCCTCCTGCTGCAGAGCACTTAGAGTCTGCAGTCTGAGATTAAATATGTCTTAATATGTATAAATACACTAGTGTTAATGTGTACAATGCAAGCAGTTGGTGTGCAATTAAACACTTCTCTGAGCAGTTTAAAAGATAATACATGCTCAGAGCTCTGAGCATGTATTATCTTGTGTGTGGTTGACCATTTTGCCATTGGTGTGTGTGTTTCAAAGGGAAGTGGGGACTCATCAGACTTAAAGGAATAGTTTGACATTTTGGGAAATATGTTAGATGTCTGTCAGTTCAACGTATGATTACAGCCAGCAGCCAGTTAGCTTAGCATAAAGACTGGAAACAGGTAGCCTGGCTCTGTAAAAGGGTCACAAAATCTGCCTACCAGCACCTTTAAAGCTCAGTAATTATCAGTGAATAAAAAAGAAAATATCTCTGGTTCTGCTACATCAAAAAATGCATTACTGCCCACCATGAGTCCACCAATGTTATAGAAGTGCAATGCTAAATCGGTGGAGCACATTATATTGTATGATACACAGAGTTACATGATAAGTGCTGAGCATATCTATGAAGTATCATTATCCATAATGGTTTAGCCACAGTCCTGGTTAGAGCTTATTTTCAAAATGGCTGCAAAAAACAAAAAAAAAGAACAATATTCAATTATTATACAACCTGACAGCATGTTTCCATTTTTCTTCTACCTATGAGTCAGTCAGGTCCTGCTGTAATTCTACTGCTCATCACGTATGTTATGATTATAGCTGGTTTTAAAATAAAAACACTCACACAAAGTACATGTTGAAAAGATTTTCTTGTGGTGCATAATGCTTGGTTAAAAACATCTGCCTGTTATACAAGAACGCCCACACTGCAGAGGGCACGGCTCCTCTCGGCTTTCTAAAAAGGGTAAAAGTTGAAAAATCAATACACAAACTCTGCACAGAGCTCCTGCAATGGGGAACTGGAGACCAAAAGCATGACGTACTCATTAGTCAAGGATCCATTACACTGACTAATTATTACAATCATAGCATGTAATAACCTCTGACTATGAGTTTAACTCTTTCTCTTCACTAAGATAAATCAATTTTTGGTGGTGATTGTTTAGCATCAGTGTGTATCAGAGCCTACTCAACCACGCAGCAGAACAAGTCCCCCTGGGCCACCCTTCAACCATCACTTTTACCCTCTTCCTAACCCCGATCACAACCACAAGTCACAAACCAACCAGTGTGACCTCGCTGTAATCCTCGAGCAGCCGGTTCAGCCCTGCAGCCCACCTGTAAACCCACGCCTGCTTCAACACTTTACACCTGACCCTTGGCAAGCTTACCGTCCTCGTAGAAGACATCCTCCGCTTCTTCGCGCATCATCTCATCCAGGTCATCCTCTGCAATGTCGGTCATAGCCATCACTACTCCTCCTCTTCTTCTTCTTCTTCTTCTTCCTATTCTTCTTCTCTCCCCCTCGTCTCCCTCGGCTGACTAATCGGAGCTTCAGAGAGAGTTACTGGGCTGTAAAACTGAATCAACGCCGGCTCGGCCTCTTCGCTTCAGGCGACAGTCCGATCACCGGCAGGCTCCTCGCTCGAGTAGCAGAGTACTGGGACTGAGCTGAGCTTCAGCTCTCTGCACGAGGATGTGTGTGTGAGTGTGTAAGTGCCAGGTGAAGTGTGTGTGTGTGTGTGTGTGTGTGTGTGGGTGAGAAAGAGGACTCCCAGCGACCTTCACTAAGTTTCAGCAACAGTGCTGATTTCATAACATCCTGTGCAAAGCTGAAGTGAGAGTGTGCTGTTTGGAGAGCACTTGTGTGAGTAAGTGTGCGCATGTGTGTGTGTACTGTATGGGGAGGGTCAGTAGTGTGTGCATGTGTGTGTGTCCATATGCACAGTATGGCTCTCTACCATGAGTCAGCTGGAGTGGCTGGTGATTAACAGGAATAATTAGATTCTGTATTTTGAGCCGGCAAGGACACGCAAAAAGGGTGTGAAAATGTGTGTGTTTGTGTGTACGTGGCATGGCGTGTGATATGTGACGCTGGCTATACTTGTCATTCCTTCACAGCTCACTAGGAATCATGGGACCACACTGATTGCTCCTTCTATTTTTTCACATGGCCCACATTGAGGGGGCCTCAGCTGAGCTGATAACGTCTGGTGTCGTCTGCTGCTGCTGAAAGTCTCCATGGTGCTGCTCAGGATTAACACACTCACCTGCTCTGAAGAAGACAGATTCAGACACTGTGGGAGGCTCTGCATGTACTTCTCTTATAATCATAGTTTTTACACTTGGTAGCCAGAGATGACATATCTCCTTGCTTGTCTTGTACAGATCAGATTGATTTTGCTATGTATATTAATTGTATTTTCTATATTTGTGATTGAAAGTTTGTTCTTGACCTGGAAAACAGTAGTTGACAAAAACAATCTCACCACAGGGTCCACTTAGCTGCTGCAGAGCATTTGGTCATATCACACAGTCTTCTGAGGAAGATCGTGTGTTGCGATCGAAAGCTCCAGAACAGTCAGTGCTTAACTTTGTGACTTAAATGTACTGTAATTACCAATGTAAAAACTATGAATACTTTAGAGGCAAGCTGTTGCTATGTTGCTCTATGACAGTCTTTCCCAAATGTAGGGTCGCGACCCAAAATGGGTCCCGGACCCGTTTTTATTGGGCCGCCAATTGGCAGAGTAAAATGCATAACAATGCTATGATATGTGAATTCATACGCTGGTCTGTTCAGCTCAAATACTGTGTGCTACGCACATACTCATAGAACTCGAGTTACATCCAGTAACTACTTTTCTTTTTTGCTAAGCTGGTCTGTTCAGCTGAGATGCTGTGTGCAGGGCTGTGTACCCCCCCACCCCTTCTTGCGAACCTAGACCTGAAACGTGTTTGTGCTCTCTGCATGAGGTAGCGTTGGCTGCAATTGCTAATGTTATCTTGCTAGCCGTGATTGGCATTCCGACATTCCGTCCCCGACTTGTGGGTTTGTCCCTAATGTGGATTAGGCAGCAAAGTGCATTTATTCAACATTGTTTTGACGGTGGAGAAGTCAGTAATGTGTGTGTTACATTTGTATTAGCCTAGTTAGTGTGTATATGTGTTAGTTTCCATGCCGGACAAATGTAAGCAATTCCGTGTGTGTGTGTGTGTGTGTGTGTGTGTGTGTGTGTGTGTGTGTAGTAGGCTACAACTGAGGCTGATGGTCATGTCAACAGTTTTGCAGGTAGCCTATCTGGTCATAAACCAAAGTGTTGGACAAAACATAAAAACATATTTCAGTCTTGTCAAAAGTGTTGGGCCGACTGACATTGCCATTACTCAAGCCACGCCGCTAGCTTGGCTAAAACTGCTGTTGTAACAATGCTGCATAATGTATGTTGGACACAGAATGACCTCAGCTTCAGTCATTGTTGAGGCATTTTTGGTACACCTGGGCACCCGAATCAGACTGGGTGCATCTCGTTAACCAAAATAACTCCAAACTCAGGGTGACTCTATTTATGACTTTGAATAGTTCACCCAGCTTTTTAAGAGTTTGGCACCATCCCCAGGAGGCCCCTTACTAGTGCCTCTCAATCACTTCATATCCAGTCCCAAATTACTGGTAGCATGCAGTCTTGTCTCTTTTTGACCTTTAATTTAGTCTAAGATGGAAAAGTCAAAAAAGCAGCCAGACACTGAATTTCTTCCTCTTTCTCACATTGTGCCTCCATCTGTCTTCACTGTACAGTTTCTCTGACTCACACCCAATTTACACAAACCAATTCCCAACCAAAATAGAAACTAGGCCTCAAGTCAATTCATTATCACTTTTCCTTTTCCTCTCCCCTGCCACTGCCTCCCTTTAAGGCCAAAGCTCAAGGGAACAAACCTAGAGACAAACTCATTTTCACTGAGGCTAGTCCAGACAATTCAGATACACCACATCAAACAGGAGGTGGGTCTGAATACATAAGAAGCCCATGTACTGTGGACTGAAAGTTGTGTTGTGTCATGTTAATAGCAATGTTTACAAATGTATAGGATGAGAGGACTTCTTATTTCTCATTGAGGTCATTGATGAGGATGATTTGAGAAATAGGCTACAGTTAGGTCTTTGGTTATGTGTTAAAGAGACAGTGTGTGCACATGCGTTTGCATGATATCTGTCAGTCTGAACCAGGAACCAAAACTGTGACAGCGGCTAAAACTGGAAGCAAAAATAGGGACTCTGGACTGCTGTGACCACCACAACCCAAAACACTCGGGCAAATTGCTCTTTATAGCCTATCAAACAACTGAACTGAATGGTTTTTAACTATCTTATTTGAACATCTTTTACTTGATTAGTTACATTATTTCTAAAATATACTTACACATAACGCACATAATGTATACATGTGTGTGCATATGATTGTGTGCATTCATGTATGTGTGCTTATATGCATATGTAACTATGTTGTTGTAGCTAAGGGTATAAATAACATCACTTTGCTGATTCGAATTGTTTCATTCACTTCAGTTCAAAGATCTCTACTCACTGGCTGTGTAGTTTAACTTTTTTCTAAGCTACTGTAAGCAGTTGCATCGCCATTCAAATTTACTTCAGTATGTAGAACAGTAAGTGAACATCTCATACTACCATGTTGTTCTGCGCTGATTCGAATAATCCCCACATAATATATTGATGACATATAATAATTGCAATGTTGTTTCATAATGATGCAACTCAGCAAAGCTCTATACCAATTTTGATAGTTTTTTTGTTTTTGTTTTTTGAGGCAAGAACCACATGAACTACTCACAAACACTTTTTTGATAGTTAGAGCTGTCAAACAAAACAGCCAGAGCTGTGCCAGATTAAATGATGGGGATGGTGGTTATTTGAACAATTATAATTAATATTCTCTAACCAATATGTTGGTGCACCGCAGACAGCAGGAACATTTTCGACTTAGTGTTCTGATCCTAGAAACATGTTGTGGGGAGTAGAGAATCACTGGTCATGCAGGCAAGTAACACTTGACACATGCAAAGCAAAGCCCACTGTCTTATGCAGATACGTCCCACTCCCATCTGTTCACCGCTATAATGATAACATGTTCTGGTGACTGTATCATGATCTAGGTGCAAAACATTTCTGAGATTAAACCCAGAGTTACATTATTCACAATAAAAATGGTGCATGCATTTATGAAAAGTTCAAAATCCGAGCATTCGCAGACAGACTTTTTATCTCTCTCTTTCAGCAGGAGCGTCTGAACATGAGCTACTTTACAGGCAGGGAAACAGGGTCACGTTTGGGCTACATTTGCCCTGCTGCATTTCAATGACTGGTTACATTGTTGTCACCAGCAGAGAAAACCCCCTGCTTCGGGAAATGCAAACGCATGCTGCTGGGATGCAAACACACAATGCCCACACCCAAACACACACGTCCATACAATAACACTCGCACACAATGCCTCCAAAACACTGCACAGACAAACAGACAAGAACATACACACACCACACACACACAGTTGTTACTCTGGCCTCGCAAAGAGTAGCACAATCAGACCCGCTCGGTACAATAGTGTTGTCTGAATGGGGTCAAACAATGGAGCTCTTTGGCATCTGAATCGAGCCATCTGATGAGTGTCCCAGGAGGCTGAATAGACGGCTTCAGCCTCCTACACACTCGCTCTTCTGGCCCTGACAATATGCATCAGTGCGCTGCCTGTTACTGTGGACTAAAATATCAGTTATTAGCATGGAAGCAGGAACTCATTAGCATCCAGGCTAATTCTATGGTGCAAGCTAATTTGCATGTATGCAGCCTCCTGCACAGATGCTACATAAAATGACCATAAAGTACTAGAAAACTATAGAAAGTAATTAGCATCAGACTACATTAAAAACCTAAACATTTAGGTTTACTAACATTATTTACTGTCAGCTTTTCTGGATTGGCTGGAAGACTCATAAAACCACAACATCTTAACATACAGCAAAGTACACAGAAGTAAGTTAACTTTTTTGCAGAATTATAGAGAAAACGGCAACTTAGCTTGGAAATATTTAAAAAAGCAGTTTCACAACTGACATGCAGTTCTTTTTTATCCTTCCCTGATTTAACATTAAAAGCTGTTAAATTTATCAGATCACCTGGCTCACTCGTGGATGAAAATGATGTTCACAGCAAGATGATTTATACTGTTGTTTTGTACTCCAGGGCTGCAGCTACCATTGAGTTCATGTTCTGTTTTTCGTTTTCCTTTAAATGTGTTTTTTAGCAACATGGGTGGCATTTGAATTCTACAATTAAAAAATAACATTTGTTAGATATTTAATAAACTGATTCCAGTATTTTTTCATCTCAGTATATTTAAATTTGGCTAGTTTTAGGCCAACAAATAAATAAATAAATAAAGGATTCAGCATTTTACCAGCAGGATTTTATTTCTAGAAGTTTAGATGAAACGTATTCTAAATTATTTAGATTCATCATGTTGGGAAATGAAATTTACAGACTATAATTGAGCAGTTAACTGAATAATAAAAAAATGACAGACTTTATTGTCATGACCTGGCCTCGGCCCTGCTGCACTCCTGAGTAAACAGATCAGAAGACAGATTTCTAAGATTTTCAAAATGTGATTTCAACCCAATGCATAATACTTTCTGATATAATAATATCAATATAATATATATGATGACTATATAAAGAAACAATTAAACAGGCAATGAAGCTATAAAAATTACAAGCATGACTGAAGAGTGGAGAATACACCCGTCACACAACAGGATATTGTTGCTACACAAGAAGCCAATTCATAAATCCTGTGGAAACTGGATTTCCGAGTACAGGGAACTTAAGTTGAGTAAATGCGTGCTGCAACAGCATGTCACCCCAGGCCCAGACTGCTCAGAGATATCAAATACATGGAGAGGTGAGTAGGTGGGGAAGTTTAAGGAGGAGACAGATGGCAAAACTTCTAGAAAAAGTTCTTGATGTCAGCGTGACTTCCTCTGCCAAGCCATGACAGACAGGTACGAGTCTAAGGTGATGGAAAAGGGGGGAGGACAGAAATATAATGTCCTTTTTGGAGGATGGTGCAATAAGGGCTCCTCAGTTCAACTCACCTTTCATAATTCCCACAGACTAATGTGAGTGAGAGTCAGAGAGGATGATGGGAGAGAGAGACGGATAAAAAGAGACTTTTTTGGACATCTTCTCTGCTCTCCTATTGTTCCGGCTCTGTTCTCCACCCAGGCCTCTGCCTCTTTTTCTCTCCCTCTGAGAAGGATGACAAAATGGGATGATTGTGAAGGGGCGCCTGGTTACCCTGGTAACAATAATGAGGGCATTGCATGGTAAATCCAATTTGCCATGGCACTCTCTGCCTCAGTGCACGTGTGTGAGATAGTGTGTGCGTATGACGCGCTTCATGTGTCTGACAGAGGAAGACTGTAATGCACTATACTATAGCCCACCTTGCACATACTCATGCATGTAGACACACACACTTAAAGACATACACATGCTCACGTCTTTTCTAGGTCTCTGCAATTTCTTAACAACCAAGAACTGTCCCTCCTAGAAGAAAAAACAACAAATTGGAGACCACAGAGTGGGTCCTGATGCTACTTTTGTACAAGAAGTCACAGTACAAGACAGTCATACTCACACCAAAGCAGGTAAAACCTAAATTATCCAAATCTTAGACCTGAGAATGGGTTAAATGAATAAAACTGAGAGCTACTGCATAAAACATAGTGCAATCAGAGTGAACCGCTGATTGAAATACCTCATGAATATCTGGAGTCAGAGGTATTTAACCAGAAAATTAGCCTGTGCAAACAAGAGAACATCAGAATGTATGAACTTGCAAATGAGTCCTGAATTTCAAATTATTGTAGTTTCTTAGACCGCAGTTTCTTAGCAACATCAACACATTATTCACGCAAACACCACCTGGACAAACATGCAGCCTGTAATTGTTTGAACATACTGCCTGGTTTAGTGTGCAGTAGGAAGCATGGTGAGATCAAAGAAAACAGCCAAAGTTATGTTAATAAAAAGCCAAAAGTAAAGTTGCAGGAGAACAACTGGTAGATATACCTACAGTAAGCATATCGATATCTTTTCATCTTTATATGGTTGTATGTCCTGACTCTGCGGTACATTTTGCTAAAGTATAATCCCAGTGGATGCTTCCTTCAGTGTGAAGCCTACAACTCCTTTTGTGCTGTCTCCAATTTCTATTTTTGAGCTCTCTCCCTGTCTCTCCCTGTCCCCATTGTATTTTGTCTTTCTCTGTTCCACAATTGGATCCTTTTCTCTCGCTCATTTACTCTTTGCCTTTCTGTCTCTGTCCCAGAGTGCACAGAGGGCATCAGACAATGGCAGCAATACAGCCGCTGCACACCAGCTGTGCAGACTGGCACCACAGAGATGGCAGTGCCCATGCTGTGCCCTGCTGCTGCCGGGTACACCTGGAGGGAAGAGATAACAGGCAGCTGAAGCACTCAACCAAATGAATCAGCAGACCACAGCCTTATCTGTTCTTGTCTCTGACCCTCAATATCAAATTTATACTGACATATACAAAAGACAGCATGGAAGATGATATCAATCTGTGAATCTGCCACAATTATTATTGTAAACTGCATGTGCTGTGCAAGAATGAAACAGGAGAAATTAAGGGGGGTGGGGATAAGCGAACGCCAATTAGAACACATAAGACCAAATAGAAAATGTTTTTATGAACTGAGTTTCTCAAAGTTCCCTCATTTACATGCTACAGCCATCAAATCACCTTGTCACAACTGCAGATTTCTGACAATTAATATCTCCCCACTGCCCCAAGCAGTTCATTAGTTATTGCATAATCTAGTACTATTTTTGACAGGGAGACATTTTCCTGGGTTAGGGGATATCCAGAAACCAGATGAAGAGGGTTGCAGCAGGGTGGGGCAACAGGGCGGTAAGAGCTCTGAAAACCACAATTTCCGCTCCCACACTGCCCAGCACATCACCATGTCCTCCAGCATTCATTACAGCCAACACCTGCTGGCTACAGAAAGGGGAAGTCAACCAACTGATGCAATGTACTCCATATGGGCAGTATTACCTATGGTTATGACCTTCACTGTTATTGTTTGAGCTGTGAAACTCGTGGTATGACACAGCGTGGGCATGTTGCACTATTCCTGTGGTCAACAGGTATGTACACACTTACAATCAATACACAAACATCTGGATTCAAAAGGTAGAGTGAGCAGGCAGAGGTGGGATGCCTTTGTAGATTTAAACAAATTTTACCAAGCGAACAGGAAGCGAGGATATCACAACACGGCTTCTGAGAAGTAGGGTGTGGGCATGGAAGGAAGGTTGGGCAATAGAGTGTAAAATAACATTAAGTTCCTATTGCAGCTGTATTTCTCTGAGAGTACAACAGAGTGCACATGTGCCACAGTAGCCATAAAACGTGTCACGGTTAGGAAGTGGGTGGAGGATTTATTCAGAGTCGGAGGATGACAGAACTGGTCTCTGAAAGCGTTACACATGTAGCCTTTCTGCCCCGACGGTCAAAGGGACAGTAGTGTAGTGACAGCTCATCATCGCGCATGAGTGCACAAAAAACCCAAACAACTAAAGAATCTCTGTATGTGTGTATGTAAGTGTGTATTCACTGAGTCTGGCTTTGCATCAAGTCCAGAATGATGACATCTGCCATGACTACACATCTGTCCTTCTCTCTGGAGTATGAGAATGTACTAGTTACACCAACCACATATGACCTACACCTACATGTGTCTACATTTTTGTCAATTTGAAATTTGTTCCTGAGACTAGATTTTTTGTATTCAAACATCATCTAAAGTAGCAGCTATTTCAGATATTCCATGCAAATCCTTACGTGAAATGAAAATAAAAACAACAAATAAATGTGTTATATGCTGATGATGACATGGTTTGTTACCAAGGCTGGGTATCATTTAACATTTTTTGAAAGCAGTCCTAATACAATACCTGAGTTTTGATACGGATTACAAAATTATATTTTTAAAAATGTACCCCACAATGATGAATATTAGCATGTTTTTATACAAACCCATTTTCTATTTAAAGGGACACTCCAGCAATTTAGTATTACACTTCCTTAAATAAACTATCTTTAAAAAAGAATGATCAAAAACAGCAGGGACCAAGATATCTTGACTTTTAGTCCAAAGTATGGGTCAAGCTCCAGAAACACTGGATCCTACATTTCCCATAATCCAACCAATAGCTTCTTTTCGTTAAACCCTCCCCGCCTGGTAAATGCCCACATCTTTCAAACTCCACGACCCAGGCTCTCTTTTAAAAATGTGTGGTCTCCGAGCTCAAGCCGAGATAACCCTTATGACATCACTATGACATCATCAGAGTTATTTTGCCCAGTTTTAAAAAGCTCCTCCAGAGCCACAGACGACATTAAACAATTGTTAGTTACAGGTGGTGTAGGACTCCCCATGACGAGTAAAATTACCTTTAACAAAATAAATCAGATTCATCAAATTAGTTTTATCTTGTCAAATCAGCCATAAAATAATCTTATTTTAAATGGCTAAAAGTAGGACTTAAATGATATTTTGATCAAATAATAAGTTAACAAGACTAATCTGACCAAGCATACAAGCATTCAGTATTTGAAAGTGTTCGAGACTCAATGCTAATGACACAGTTCGGTTGGTACTCAAAAAGTATAACAGTTTGACACCCAGCCCTATTGGTAACAGCAAACATATTTCAATTTTGTTAAAAGAAATAGATTTTAGCGGAGTTAGCTGAGAGAGACAGACAGTCTCCCACAGAACTGGAGAGTCGAATCAAGGCCTTCTTTCCGGTTCATCAGCATTTGAATGTTTCTTCTCATCTGTGAAGCCAGCATGGCTTTAACAAAGGCCAGCATCTCGCTCTCTTGCAAGAACGAACACACACACACACACACACACACACACACAATTATGTTAGTCTGGCATCCTTCTGAGGGGAATGGACACTCAATAAAGCCACATCCTGGCCACCATGAAAACCCAGGAGTTCTACTGAGAAGCACAAAGAAGAAACTGGCAACCCAGGGACATGGGAACCATGAGCTCATGAGCTTGTGTTGCCATACACTCAGAGGATGCCAAATCTTCCAGCCTTGGCCCTGAGATGCTGAAACTTGCATAAAGGTCGATCAGTTAGCCTTATGCTATTCAGCAAGAATTTCTCATTTGTGTCCCAGTGAAATGAGTGAAACAATAAGGTGGTGGGAGACGTTTTTTTTGTTGTCTATGCAGTGTGTTTAGTGCCTGATAGCAACACGTCTGAAGACCTGACAGAAACTAAATGATGACTTGGCAAGTACACTATAAATTCTGAGACAAGAATCTGGACACACATTGAAAAGAAGAGGAGGCAGAGCCAACAGATATCGAGAAAGGAAAGAGGACAGTGGATCAAGTTCTTTTATGTAATAAAAATGTTGCAACATGGACATTTCACTGAAACTAATTCACCCTGCTATGCTTCAGATCAACTTCGTGTATTTGTTTTTTGGTTTTTATAGCAGTCCAATATATTGTCCTGCTGCAGTGGGATTTTAAAATACATGCTTCCAAGAAAAATGAAAGAACAGCCTCTTCTGCGTATTGTAACTGCATTCATCACTGTACATTTCTGAGCATTTCTCTGGTATTGACTGTTGTGTTTTTCCATCATGAAATTGCTTTCAAAGTTTATTTCTTTCAAACATTGTACCTTGTGAGTCATAATGAACGCTTATGAAGGCTTATGGAACAAAACAGCCAGAAGACAAGGTCAACCTGAACTTTTATTTAATTACCTCTGGACTGTAACAACAACAACAACATGCTACTACATCGATTCTATTTGCTCTTTCCATTATGCAGACAGGTCAGAGGTAAAATATTATCCCCCGAAAACACATTTTCTCATAGCTTTTGTTCGTGGTATCTAGCCATCTGGACAGCTTTAAGTAATTGCTGTTAGCACCATTCACCACCACATTATTGGGATAGTGGCAGAAATCTCAGAGACAGATAAAACCTGAGCAAATAAAACCAAAACTATCTGCATGTTTAGGTACACCAGAGCTATGTAAGAAAAGAAAAAACTTTATTTTTTGTTATTTGGATGTGCAGACAGAGATAGATAGAGTATAATATAATGACAACAGGAGTACATTCTACATGTCTGAGTTCATAAGCATCATGATCAGTGACTGAAAATAGCGGCATATATGGAAGACTCGCTGTGAAACACAAATGGAAATCAGAGCAACAGCAGAAATAAACAAGTACAACACGTGCCCTTCTTCTTTGGGAAATGCAGGCTGTGTTTTATTTTGTTCTCTCCTCCCTCTGTCTCTCACTCCCCCCTTGTCTTTCTCTCTTTCCATTAGTCTTTCTCTCTGTGTTCATAAGCAGCCCACGCAGCAGCCCTGTTTGTTGACTTTATTGTGTGAAATTACAGAGAAAGGTCCAACATGATTCCACGCTCACATGCGCCCTGGAAGCTCGTGAATTGAAGTCTTTGCAGGGTGAGAGAGGTACCGAGAAACACGCAGATAAGCAGGAAAGAGAGAAAGAGAGAGAAGGATGAGTGAGCAGTGGGAGAGTCTAAGAGAGAGAGAATCATTTCCAGCTACAGCTGACAACTGGAAAATGAGCCGAGGCAATATGTAATCTCCTCTGATGTAGTTTTACATCCCAGTGCCGCCTCATGCATCAGAGGCTACAGGAGTGAGGAGGCGCGTTGCTATGGAGTGGGCAGATTTTCAGAGAGTGACTACCATTACAAATCTAGTTGGAGAGAGGAGGGGGGAGGAGAGGAGAGGGGAAAATGAAGATCTTGGAGGGAGGGAGGGGAGGAATGGGGGAGGGAGGTCATAGAAACAGAATAACACAATCTGGTAAAGTGTTTTAATTTAATCACCTCCATTATGGCTTCAGCTCCATCTAAAGTTTAAACGACAGCCTTACAGATAATGAGCGAGAGATATAGTTTTGACTGTGCATCTTGTCACCAGAAAGCTTCTGTATTATTCATAAAATCAGTCAGGTGATCCTTCGCCCGCAGCGTGGTGCCAGAAACAGGAAGAATTAATTGCAATCTTCAGAGGAGGAAGAGAGCCGTTTTCATCACATTGCACACACTGATAAGAGCAGAAGAAGCACAGTCTGGGTGTTGCTTCACTTCCCTCTGAGCTAAGTAGAGGAACATACAGAATGTGTGTCCTGTATGTCTGTGGTCAACTGACATGAAGACAGTCATTATATTATTAAACTGTGGAGGCCCTCTACTGGTGACTACTGGGAACACAAAGGTTTAGTCAGGATGGAACAGACATAATAACATTGACTTCTTTTTAGAGAGGGGAATTTTAAACAATTGCTAAAAATGCACATGGAACTATTTATTTATCAGTTTCAATGTATTTCACAACACAGAAGGTGGGCATGGTGGCCAAGTGGTAAGGCGTTGGTCTCGTAAACCAAAGATCATGGGTTCAATCCCCATTCATGCCTTTAAACGCTGCAAATCTCTACCTGTACAAAGCTAGAAAGACTAAAAACCCAGAGTGAAGTCTAGACTGTGGACAAATCAGTACACAAGTTGAAAGAGGCAATTTGTGCCAACTTATAACCAGAAACTGATACACAATCCAATTTAATCACTACAGTGCCATACTAAAATTTTAAGAGAAGCAAAGGTCTGCGTCACCAGTGCTGAAAGTTAACAGAAATTTTTTTTTTTCAGCTGTGTCATATAGCCACAGTTTCCAGTTAGCACAGTGAAAACAAGATGTTCTAAGATTGTAATGTTTTTGTTTTATCTTTATCTAACTCATCTCCCTACTCCCAAAACTCCGATGTATAGTACATACTGAGGTAGTGGATAGTGGATAACAACCACCACAGTACAAAAAGTCCTCTAGGCAATAACAGAGGTCGAGTGGGCTGTCAAAGTGTCACCTCTGAACATGTACTTGTAGATATGAATAACTCACTGAATTTAAGTGAGTGGTTGCCAAGGCTACTGCAATTTACTAAACATGTGAGATTATATGTATATAACAATACATACACAAGTCAACAGAATCATTTAAAATGTGAAACTTCAGAAATATGTAATTGACAAAACACTGAAACACTGATATGTTTGGAACCATCAGCAGATTGTCAGTAAACTTACAGAGTGAATATTCAACACTTTTAACCAAGAAACGCAGCAACTTTAAATCCTGAATAAATGCCCTGTGTGGGAAAATATGAAAAAGACTAACTCAGGTTTAATCAACATCTAAGATCAATCAACTTTATTGGTCCTGCTAGACAGAAAGTGGGATGGTCACCATGAAAACAAAATATGGAACAACAAAAACACTCCTGATTGGATAACCAGCAGTTTATCTACACAAGCACAACAATAAGGCTCTATGAAGGACAGTAAATATCACCCTCATACTGCACATTATGACACAAAAGATAAGATATCCACCCAGAGGAACATTAGTTTCTGGTCAAAGTGACATTAGGGAACCAGGATGACTTTTAACTGTAGCTTCTTTCAACTTCCTGTTTAAGTCGAGTTGCTTTTTTACTGTTGCTTTCTTTCTGATGAAAGCCTACAGCGTTGTTATTTTTAGCAATAGTTTGGTGGTAATACAACTTTGATATAGTCATCCTAACTGTTGTGCTTATCAGAGCAGTTCATATCAAAGCTTAAGTGTTTGTATCTTTGTTCAGAAGTGCTATAAAACTACAAAATACAATCATTATACGTTCAAGGCGATGGTGGTGACTGCTGGTAAAACATTTACTCTCTTATGAATGAATACAGAGACAATCAGAAGTGGACAAAGCCACTCGAGGACTTCTCCTGAGGAAATAATCAATAACCTTCAACCTCAGTGCTTCCTCTTTGTAACGTTGGCTTTCAAGCGATGCTGTCAGATTAAAAAGGGCTGGATGGGAACATGTTTTCTAGCAGAGAAAGGAAACAACTGCAGGAGAATCAGTGAGATTATTACACGCTTGTCCCAATGCCCACAGATTTGTATTAGTTTCTCAGGAACATTGTTGTGGGATGTTTTAGACTTAGGTAACGTAATGTTTAATGATTAGTTTGGTGCCTCATGTCTATATAATGGCTACTACACAGTATCTGAACGCAAACTGCATCAGTGTGGCTGAACATTTCCTTTTTTTGCTGCTTTGTTAAAAAGCATTTTGACAAAATTGAAACAATGGCATGATTTTATCTAACAATCATAACCTTGCATCTGGTGGTGCCTCAGTTTTGAATTACGTTCACAAACTTAACAACAATGGCATGAACATGAAACATACAGGCACTTCAGTATACTGTAGCGAGTGGCTGTGGATGGATATGGATTTGAAAGGTTAGTAAATGTTTCTAAAATTAATTTCCAATAATTTCTAATTGAAGTATTATGAACATGTTGCCACATATTTGCTTTAATTTGAAAATCCAGCAAAAATGGAAAAAAAGAAAACAATGACACCCTGATAGTTATTTTTGTTGTCTTTGTGAAAGAGTAGCCTGATTTTGTGTTTCTATTATCACTAGTGGGAGTATAGAGGGAAAAGCCTGAGGGCCAGGACCCTTTTCCTCCAGGACAATACAGTTTGTAAGCAACACCAGATCCAAACATCACTAAACCCTCTTGCACAACCACACGAGTGCTGTAATCCATTCTCCCTACAATCTGATTTTACACAATCAACAGAGATGCTATTTCAATTAAACATTCACAGATTAAGTCTGATGAAATAGACTGCAGTGTCAACTGACCAACGTCTCTCTGTGTGTGGGAGCCAAACCTTGTTGCTGATGGGATTTTATATTTAAAAAGTTAGAATTTCATATGGAGACACTTCCATCTTATTTGGCCCTGCCTGTTAAAATTGCCACTAAGCAGGTGTGATGTGTGGTTTGCAAAATCGAAGTTGGTCTAGGGACGGGTCCAGATTTTATGATACAGACAGAAGCTATTAGAGAGAGTTTATGTCATGAAATCACATACACCCTGGTGTATAATTTTACTCCGAAACTGAGACATTTCCCACACAATTTGTGCTCAACATCAATCTTATCTGACACCTAGTCCACTGCGGGGGATGTAAGTGGCGCCTGATTCGTGTAAAAAGAGAGAGAACCACTCACTGAGTCACATCACTAATTTAAAAAACAGAACCTGGAGGATTGTAAGGTATATTTACGTACATTTAAAATCATCAAGTATCGTTAGAAACAACAAATAACTGTCTATTATCCACAGCATGAATACACAGTCTGTAGGAGTCACTAACAACACTTCACTTGACAAGACAGAGATGACTTCACTGGGAGCTTCTCAGGTTCACAGCAGCACTTAGACAATTAAAAGTAGAGCCAGAAGACAGACGTTTTGAAAGACACACAAAATATGAGGACAGAGAAAAGACAAACTAATACAAATCAAGACTACAGTGCTGTAGTCATGAGCATACAACCACTACTCCCCTCATTCAGGCCACAGAGACTTACGGTTGAACTCCCTGCGGCAGACATGAGGCCTCCAGGGTCGGTTTCGTATCCAGTTCAGGCGTCGAGGCATCTCCATGATGCCAAGCTGGTGCCAGTGTTTAATTGCCACTCACCCATCAAAGAGCAGCGCCTGGGTGTTTCTGCCCATCCCCAGGACAGATACTCCCTCCAGAGCATTAGTGGTGCCAAGTACCACCGTAGCAGCCTGGATCTTTTCAAGCCAATAATTCACTTTGTCTACAGCCTGTCCTCCACTCTCTGGGAGAGAGCTGTTACAGTAGCTGTTGTGGTGCTCGGCTACATTTCCCCTCCACTGCTTTATCTTTTATGCATGAGTCAGTGGAACCCAACTCCCTCGGCCCTGGGGAGGGACAGAGGCAGGCCTCTCCTCGGGAACAAGCACCTATCGACAGGCAGCATCTGAAGCGAAGAGTGCTCACCCTGCTGAAATGTGACGCCTCTGCACCGAGCCCCCGGGGGAGGCAAGGTGGATGGATGGGCAGGAGGTAGGGCTTGGCCAGCCACCTGAGGAGGCTGGAAGAAAGACGGTCAGTCAAAGGCACCAAGACATGGACAGTTTGTGTGTGTGTGTGTGTGTATACACACCGGTCTTTGTTAAGCATTATTTTGCTCACAAACAATGAGGTATGTAAAACTATTGTAAAATCTACATTGTGCAGATTATATTTTGGTAAATTTGAGTGACAAAGGCATTCAGGACTGGATTTGCGAACTGCAAACCCAAAGTTTTCAACAGACTTTTTACTGCATGTCGAATATATATGACATCCAGGATCCCGGTCAAGAATCATACTGATTCCTCCGACTGTAATACTCCTGCTTGTCTTTCATTGGAGAAGTTACTATCAGAACAATGTTACGTTTATAAAGAGAATGGTGATTCAAACCGCAGAGATGCACTGTCTAACAAATTAATCTTTTGGAGATTTTGTACAGCATTAATCTGCTGTTGCATGCCTGTATACACTGGTTTCAGGGATAAATGTATAATCTAATTATAAGAAACCCTTAAAAGAGTGCTGCCAATCATTTTTCCTTCACAAAATCCCCAAGATCTCAAAATATTTTAAGAGAGCTAGCTAGCTATATAAAAAAAGATTTGATTTCCAAAAAAAAAAAAAAACCCCACAAAAAAAAACCCTTCTGCCCAAAAGTAGCCCAAAGCGAAATATTCAGATTACTTATTTTGTTAGAACAGTCCAACACCAGTTTGCTGGTAAAAGACAAAACTAAATAAATTCAAGACATCCTCACATTTACAAAGCTAAAAACAAATGAATGTTAGGCATTTTTGGGTGGAAAATTGATTATGAAAATAGTTCCAGATTAATTTTCTGTCAATAAAACTAATCAACAAACAATATACAGTATATATGGAAATATAGAAACACGTTCTGTTAATCCTAAAAGTAACTTCCAGAAACAGCATACCAAAGTTTGGCCGACAGCTTCAATGCAGTTTACAGAAACCTATTTACAAAAACAAAAAGGTACCTGGAGCTAAATCAACAGTAACACATCACTAAGCTGCAGTTTAGGGAGCATTTCATTAAGTATTACGAGACCTTGACCTAGTGGTTGTGTGCTGCCCTTTGCAACCAGAGGTTCAAGATACCCATGTTCCAGTTCAGGTAGAAGACAGAGGACAAGTCACTGAAACAGACATTTTGTACTTGCCTTTATTCAAATTAAACACAGCACTTTCCTGCTTCAGTCTGGACAAACAATACTTTCTCCACTGAAAAGCATATCTTGACATTTGGTTTGTCCATGTCCAAACCATAATAAATACAAACAGTCATCAAAGGAAGCACTTTAGGACACAATTCTACAAATACACAAAAGACAATCCAACCAGAAAACACACATTTGGTACTCAATGAAACAAATATACGTTATACTGCAACATTTTCTGTTTTCTGAGTATAATAAGTCAATAACATGACATTATATGGAAATACATTTAAAATATTCTTTGTGTTTACTGCAGATATATATATATATATGGTGGTTCTTCTAACAACACACACAAAACAGACTGGTTTGGTTTAAATGACTTGGACCCCAGAGAAAGCAACAAATATCTGTGTGCTTCTGTTGGCTGGTGTTGTGGAAGTGCTTGTGTCAAGACACTAAATATGGTTCAATCTAAGGCCTGAATATTTCCTGCTGACAGTTAACTGCCCTCAACTACAACATCTGAAGCTGCGTCATATTTTTTTCAAACTGACCACCTGAAAAATATTTTTGGCAAAGCCAACAGCAACATGTCAATATGATTGTGCTCAAGACGTTGTACACAAAAGCTACGTTACAATATCAAAAATAGACAGGGCACTCACAGAAGGCACAGTTCATAACGATTACAGTACAATGCAAACACCAAAGTTTAACTGGTTTCTACCTGTAGTTCGACACACTACTAAGCGTCTCAATAAAGCAGACACTTTGCTGTGGGCTCACTGCAGTGTGAGCAGAAAGATGGTCCAACTATCAGCCTGTTTAAGACCTTTGGTAATGCACTGTGAATAAATGGTCCAAGTCGGTGATATATTCAAAAGGCAACATTACGTTAAATATCTCATCTGTGATACAAACTCTTAAAGACAAGAGTGGGTTAAAGAAAAGAAAACATCACATCAGCATGTGTGCACATCAGCATGGTTGATCCTGAGGTTTGGCTGTACAAAGACCCCATTCTGAAGAAAAACAACCCAGAGGAGTCTGGCAGGTACCGTTTCTTAATCTAGAAACAATCCAATCAAACCTTTTCGATATCCACAACTCTTTAGTTAGGTGTTTGTAAATGGCTGAGAGAGAATGAGGTAACAGGATGACAGTAACAGCATGGACAAAAACACAGTGTGGATGGACTCCTGTTAGCTACCACTAGGAGGCAACAAGAATCAAATATAGCCCTGAAGATGCATTCAAAGGAGAAAACATTGCACATGCTTTACGGAGGTTGAACAGAAGCAGTATGCACATGGTGACGGATTTATGGTCATATTCATAGTAGATTATAAAATAAGTCAACTGCAAGAAATAACAGCACTTTTGTAGATAATCTCTTTCTCCTTTTAAACTAGCTAATTATTACAAACCCTCTACACCTGTCCATTTGGTCCTTCAGTTCAGTAATAGGTCACAATAAAGCTCTTCTATAAGAAAGGTAGTTTTTAAAACAAAACCGAAAGATGCAAGATGTGCAAATTTGCCACAGTTTACAAAGGTCTGTCAACAAGTCCAAGAACAATGTTTTTGGACATTGGGTGCCATACTCACACAGTTGATGTTTAAACTCTTACTTAAAAAACTCATAGCTGAAATAAATTTATGAGTACCATACATAACCTTTACACACAAGCAGTGGGAGGGTCTTGAGCATTTAAACCAGTGGTCAGTACCCGCCCCATTGGGTCGCAAGATAAATCTGAAGGGTCACGGGTAATCAGACTTGAAAATTATGCTTATTTATCTGATTTTTCTAATAAATGCTCGTGAATAACAGTTATTGTATGATCTTAAAAATGTTCACATAAGGAGGGAAAATTACTGTTTTCTTGAATTGGCCGCTATCCTGTGACATTTCCAACCTGTGAGGGGTCACAAGCTTCATTTCACAAGATAAAAAAGGTTGGGAACCACTGGTTTGATCATCTTTCACACATTCACACATTTCATGAGCTACAGTAACTTACTCCGTTAACATGAGGGACATGGCTCAACACATGTAAGGCATGCAATAAACATTTTTCAACTCCGCCTGTGTGTTTTCTGTAGTAACCTCCTGTTTGTGAATAAATCAGTTCAGGCGTCTTTGCTGAGTGAATTCCTTCTGGATCAAATTTCCATTTGTTGCAGTTTCGATCAGCTTATGTACGTGTGTGAGTTGTAGTGCATGGGTTAGCTGTGGAGGGAACGTCACACTGCGTTGTGTAACAGTATGCGAGTGTGCACGAGTTCCACTGGTTTAATCTGTACAGTGCCGTTTGTTGGAGGGTTATCACATACAAGAATTTGAATCCTGCTCCTTCAGTCACATAGCTCATGTGTGAGAAGAGGTGTGTTCTTCCTTTAATCAATCAAGTTCGTTCGAGTTCATTCTTCCTCTTCCACCACTCCATACAGTATTTCACCCAAAACCTTTGTTGCTCCATTATTCCATCTTTTCTGGGTCTAGATTGTCCAGGTCAATATCAGACGAGGTCACACAACACATGCACACTTTTTGGGTGTACAGAGAGAGCTTATCTGCAATGACAGAAAAAAAATAATAATCAAGGGTTGCACTCAAGAGATTGTCTTTGGAAATAGAGTAAACTACTGCTTTTAACACATACTGGTGTTAGCTTTAGAACTAACAGCCTAAAGCATTATTGTATTAAACATTTTAGCATAAGGTTCGTAGGATTAGGAGGCAGGGGTTTTATACTTGCACTAGAGAACCCTTTAAAGTATGTGGGTGCTATAGTACACTGAACTTTGAAACACTAATCTCAATCACTCTTTAGCTCTTAACACTAAGAAGATGAGTCTTTACATGTGCCTATGGTAGCTGGTCTATATGCAACTCAAGACTAGTTAGTAAGCTACTTTCAGAAATGATCCATAACAACGTCACACAACCGCATTCATTCACGGATGCATTTTACAGCTTACGTCCCAGGACTTTGAATGTTATTGTGTCCTAAGAAATGCTGGTATCAGTGTTGCTTTGTACTTACAGTACAATTATGTTACAAATAAAAATACACAGTGAAGCCTCCTTTAATATTGCCGTAGGAATTTCAATTTGAGCTCGACCATTAAATCAGCCAGGCCAATATATCGGCTGATATTGGCTTATTGCAGATGTATCTGTGTCTTAGAGGCTGACAATTTTTTATGGGAGTCAATTTCACTATTAATCACATGACTGGGACGGAACAGGAAAAAAAAGTCAACGGGAGCAGGCAGGACGGGAATCATAACAACAGTAGGTCAGTTTTTATATGCACTTTAAATATGAATAAACATTATTTTCTTTATTTTGAACATAATGCTAGTCGTTCTGTTCTTTTTATTCTCTCCTGTATGCTCTGGTGGCTGGTTCGTTGCAGCCACACAACATGGGAATGCTATGGGACGGGAGTCATTCGTTCGGGACTGGAATGGGACAGGAGTATTTTTGTGGGAGTGGGGTGGGACAGGAGTGAATATCCCACTCCCGTGTCACCCTCTACGGTATATCTGTCGGCCGATTAGTAACAGGAAATTGCAGTGCACACATGCCAAACTAAGTTTGAGGTAATTTGGAAACAGTGTCACCGTTACATAGCTTGTCCACCGCTGACAAGATGATTTTGCAACTGCAAAATGTCCCGCTCAGTATGCATCTTGGTCACTATTGTTAAAATAAAAAAAAAAATCTAAGGGATCCATATCAAGAATGTTTGTTCATCTTACATGTATGTTATATATCGATATATCGTCAACTCCCAAATATGGATGTCAGCCTAAAAAAAAAAAAATCAATCCATTTATGGGCCAGGCTTTAATTTCAATGTCACTTTAGTACAAATGTATGTAATTTAATTTTGAAAGAGGAGTTACACCTTTCAAACACAAAGTCAGCCCTCTGTAACAGCTGAGAAAGATCCACCTCCGACCCTCCGGTCAGCTGCACAATGGATTACCTGCCATGTTTCAGTCACTTTTAATGACAATCATTCATTTTGAGCATGAAATTAGTTAAAAAATTTAAACCTTTAGAAAGTTGGACATGTACCCAGGGGTCTCTGTATGATTGTTGTAAATTATATAATATGCATCTAAATTTAAAAGTGAGTGAAAACTGGGTCCCCCAAAACAAACATGACCACTATGCTGACAAAAACACTGCCATGACATGCACGACAGCAGGAGTTGAAGCTTCTCACCGAGTACTTTTCTGAAGAAGGCTGGTCTGGAGCTGGATGGCAGGTGGATGCAAAAGTAGTAGACTGGTACACCAGACAACGCCACACCAATTCCCACCAGAGAGTTGATGGTGTCACTGTAGAGGGGAACCACTACCAGGAATATGCTGCACAAGCAGTAGACGATTGGGAAGAACAAAGACAGCTGCAGGATGCAGAGAAGGGACGGGCAGAGGAGGACGACGAGGGCGAAGTAAGAAAAAAGTGGAAAAGAAGAATGGGGGTAGCAAAAGGTTGGGGGGGAAAAAAAAATAGGAAGAGGAAAACTTTAAACAATTACATTAACAAGTACAAACATTATTAGTTTAAACCATATCCCTGATAATTTAATTGAGGCTCTAATCGTCCTTAAATGTCTCAGCCAGTATGCTGTGCATGCAGGTAAGAAAACCAAATAAACAGAGTTATTAGATTCAAAACATCATGGGCTTTTAACATTGTCATAACTCATAACTAAAGCCATAGCTGAGGGTGGTCAGGCCTACAAAGGAGGCACTGTTGATGGGTAAACAAACATAAATAAAGGACAAAAATACTTGAAAGAGCATAGCACCTTATCTATCTGACCCAATCTGTCTTTTTGTATCATCTTATTTTCTATGTTTACTGTTTATATAGTTTTCTATTCAGCCACTGCATCTAATGAAGGTTGTGGACTGTCAAAAATCTGATGAAAAATCACCTGGAAATTTAATAGGGTATAATGTGATGTCATGGGGTCAGGGCCAAAGGTGTATGCTGTTTACCCAGCATTCATCTCTCTGAAAGGGGAAAGATACCCATATTATATTTTTCCAGGTGTCTAGAGCCTCTTCAGCCAGAAGGCTGCATATATAGTTTCTGAACATGGTTTATGCAAACATAAAGACAAAAAAAGTGAGATTCAACTCTTGCGCGATAAAACACGCTCATGAGCAAATTATATTTCACACGTGCAGATATAATTGCCACTCGCGCAATAGAACTCCTCGGGCACAAATTCAACAACCAAGAGTTGTACAGGCAGCTGCGAGCGAGAAACTAAATATAGGGACAGGCAAAGAATGGCTCCTGCGTGTATGGAACTAAGCAGCAAGCGCACAAAGCAGCCACCACGCTGCTGCCAGAGAGTTTCTGCTTGGCGAGCGCTGCAGGGCTCACACGCTCTCGCAGGCTAAAACCATAGACTGTGTATACAGTATAAAGATGGACGACATGACAGCTCCCCAAAACTGAAGCCAAAACATCTCAATCGCCCCGTGGTGGCTGGCTGCAGTATAGGTCATAAACCCCGAAAAATCCAAGTACACATCGAATAAAAATTGCCCAAAGATGGTTTCTGTCATTTTAGGGAGTTCTTATCACGCTGATGTATGTTCAAGTGCTCATTTTTCTGATAGGTTTGTTTTAATTAGTTAATTGATGCTATAAAAAGAGGGTGTGACATCATGATTGACAACTGTGATTTGATTGCGGTGTGCTTGCAATTGAGTCGGGCGGGTCTATGGGCGGGACCTCACAGATCACTACTGCGCAGACTCTGGCTGCAAATGACGTCACCAGCTCAAGATGGCAGGGCCCATATCCGGGATATTTTGAATTCATTTTTGTACAGTGGGAGTTAATGGAGATGCGTCGTCCATCTTTATAAAGTCTTTGGTTAAAACTCTGCTCTCGAAGTTGAAGTCTGCTCACGCGAATCAACTTGACTTTTGACAATTTGGGGGCGGAAACCAAGGGAGGCACTGGCCCTCTTATGATTGATCACTTTCAACGCAATCACACACACACACACGACTTCCTTGAACCTTGATTGACAGCTTTTGTTGTGTAGTGAACAACAGGCAGACAGTTTGGCCAGAGGCTGGTTATTTCAAACAAAAAAACCCATAATTATTTTGTTTGAAATAACCAGCCTCTGGCCAAACTGTCTGCCTGTTGTTCACTACACAACAAAAGCTGTCAATCAAGGTCCAAGGAAGTTTTGTGTGTGTGTGTGTGTGTGTGTGTGTGTGCGCGCGCACCCTCAAGCGCTTGCCAAGCCGAAACTGTCTGGCAGCAGCATAGTGGCTGCTTTGTGTGCTTGCTGCTTAGTTCTATATAAATCAATAATATATAAGTGGTTTGTATAGGTTAAAAGTGATAAAGATACTTACAATAACAGCAAACTATGCCTGGTTTAAGTTTCTAACGACACAGCTTGCAAATGTGATTCAGAAGTTTCAAGATGTCCAAGTTTCCCACAGACACGTAACGCACAACAATGACAAGTGTGAAAAGTGCATTAACACAGTTTTTTTCTTTGTCACTGTGGTCACCCGTATGATCTAAATTTATCGTCTCTGCATGTTTCATACAATACTGATGTATAGGGAAACTCATGTGTGTCACTATGGTCCCTTAAACATGCTGCATAATCATTTTACCTTAACAGGTCTGTGTAGATCAGGAGCTTTGAAGCGAAGGTAGATCTGGCTGGCTACTGACATGCCGATGAACAACCAGTAGTTAAAACTGAAGTAGTTGATCAACTGGAAAACGTCAGGCACAGACAGGTAAATCAGAGACATGGCACCCTGAAAAGAGAAGACCAAACACGCACAAAGAAATACTGTTTGAGTTTAGCAACAAGCAGGCATCAGGGACACAGGCATCCAGAGGTGATCAAAACAACCAAATACACAGTCGAATTTCAAAACCCACAAAATATGTGATACTAACATTAAAAAGCAGCGCAGGAATTGGGGTGAAACGCTTAATGTGGATCATGCACAGGACATTAGGTAGGTGGCCTTCTCTGGAACCAACAAAAAACAACCTGCGGGAGAAAGAAAAAAAAAAAAAAAAAGAGGTAAAAACACGTCATAGTTTTGCTGACATTTTAGGATTTTGTAGAATAGCAAGCTAAATCTGCATTAAGGGAGAGCTAATCAGAGTAGCTTCAGGTGTGCTTGTATCTACTGACCTGGAGGCAGCGATGATGGAGGAGTTGAGGCCTCCGTAGCAGGAAATGGCCACAGACAGAGGGATCAGCCATCGAGCCCAGCCCAGAACCTCATCTGCAAAAGTCTGAGGAGACATTCAACAAAGTGCTTACAGCTCACAAGAATTTACTGGCAAGATCACCTTAAAACACAGGATTCAAGGGTTAATAAATACAACTGATTACCCTACATCCTGATGATACATATTTACATGAGTAAAACAATTCAAAATTTAGGTTCAGTAATAATGTGACTTATAAGTGCATATATTATGTGTGCCAATAATTAACTTATCTAAGTTGGTAATCTCAATATGTAAAACACCCCCACCTGTTTCCTGCCATTTGCCTTGTGAGATTATATTTCTGACTATAAAAAGGTCAGTGTAACTCCTAAAAGAACCTTATGTTATAAATGAAAAGCAATAAATAAAGTCAACTCAGTAACAAAATGCAGCAGCCCAGTGCGGCACTATAAATGATGGCAGCTGTAAGATAGGGAGTAGGTCTGTGTGTATGTGAGAGCGTGTGCTTCTTCTGATGGGAAAACAGCAGGAATTAATGCTGCAACACAGATTTGGCAACATGTTGTAGAGCTGTGTCATTTGGGGACTTGGTGTCTTGATCAACAGGACAATCTGCTAACTCTGTCAAGCTGATTGAGTTACCAAGCATTTCATACTTTCAGTGCTATTAGTCTGTGTACACAGAAGTTAGAGCTCGACTTGCCAGCTGGGTGACCAGAGAGTCAGTGCCAAAAGCTCAAAGCTGATACAGTATGTCACTATACAACTTTTTTAAATTAACACCTAAAAATGGATACACACTAACACCTCTTCCTAACATACAGTGGGCTCAAAAGAATGTCCAGATATACTACGAGCGATGTCACAGCGCGAGGAGGGGATGAGATTTGTTTTTGCCGCCGTTGTGATTTCTCCCTCTGCAAATGAGTAAGTATCCAAGTTATTTATTCATAACAAACATAATTTTCTTAAATTTTAATCATTTCCTCAGCTAGAATGATTAAATTTGTGATTGGTAGGCCCTACACTGTGATATTTTATATAGGCTTACAATTATATAGGCTGTAAAAAAGAGTGATATTGCTTAAGTGTCAGTTACTGTCAGAATAACTGAGTTATCTTATAATCTAAATAGGTTGGAGGTAGAGCAAGTGCGTGAAACTTTGCAAAAACAGAGCCACGGTGAGCAGTTTTTCAAACAAGCGGCACATTGTTTAGCCTGTACACTCATGCACGGAGCAAGTTTGGACACATTCATTGGGAAAAACTGAAACAATCAGATGTTCGCATTGCTGTATGTTAGGAAGAGGTGTAACGTGTGAATTATATCAGAAATTCTAATATCTCAGAAAAAGCTTCTTAGTCAAGATTAGTAATAAAGATGTGCTTTGAAATGTCTGTGCCAAACAGGGTTTAAGCACAAATATTATCAACTTTCAGTGCAAAGCTGAAGTGGGAAGTCTGAGCAGTGCACAATGCCCAATGACACAATGTTTGACATCTTCGCTCTCCAAAATCTGAGAAATCCAGTCATGAAAACACAGGAAAACAATTTGCTTTGGCTTAAATTCAAGAGAACACACAGTGTATGGCTTGTTGGAACAGTAAACCATTACAATACTCTAATAAAAATATCATTGTCAACAAGCCTGAGTACAACTCTTCCTCCTCCAATGCACTAATCACATCGTCAACTTCCCCATGGTCCTGTGTGGGCGCTAACCTCTTTAGCTAAATGGGGTTCCTGTCATCATCTAGACTCCTGCAGTCACAGATAACCAAAAGGGAGCACTGAACCAGACACAAGTGCCAGTGGCTGACAGCCAGACTGACAGACGATAGCAGAAGACAGGAAGGAAAGATCAAAACCTGCTGCCCCTATGAGGCTGAACAGATGCTGTCAATTTGGATAAGTCCTAAGAGTTAATGGGTAGACATTAGCATGCACACGGTCAGACTGCTCATATACAGCTTCTTAGTGCACAAGGAGAATGAACTGAAATTTGTGCTCAGGCCCACAATGATCTTCAGATACTCACCACAGCAACGGCTTCGCTGCTGAGCACTTTGTCTGCATCCAGGATGACGTAGTAAGCTAAGTTGGTCAAGATGTAGATCACTGTGACAATGGGCATGGAAATACCGATGGACAAGGGCAGATTCCTACAAAGAAAAATGAGAAAAGTGGTTTGCATTAACTTAAAGCTCTCAGTTGGATCTTAAATATTTACACACATTTAACACACACACACGCGCGCGCAGTACTCAATGCTTCAGGCAGAGAATCTAGATTGTACAAATTTTCACAGTTCATAGATTTACAGTACGTAGTTATGTAGTTAAGTAAAGCAATGCCGTCAGGAATTAAATACCAGACCTCGTACCTCTCTGGGTTTTTGATCTCTTCTGTTATGAAGTTGAGTGTGTCCCAGCCAGAGTAGGAATACAGTGCTGAATAGAGGGCCAGGGCCATGTTACCAGGATCCAGCTTGGAGTCTTTGAATGAGTCCTCAAAGTTCTGGTCAAAACCTACATCAAGACAGGGTTAAGTGTTGAAATGCTTTGCTGAATATTTAATCCAGCTGATGCCTTAATTATCTTTTATTTCAATATTTAGATAACTAGTATGCCCTTCACTTTATATACACTTCCAGAAGATACAAGGCTGATCCAGTTTGGCAACAGAAAAGGACAAATCACACATGCCAATTGTGAAGGAATTTTCTGTTTTTAGGCTAAAGGTAATAGGACACAGGGGTTCCCCAGGTCACATTCGAGTCATTTGTAAAAGAGCAGGAGGTCATATACTGTCTCATTCATCTCCAAGACTGGTCAGGGTGCAGCTGTCCTGATAAGGCAAGGCTGTACCCGTCTTCCAGGAGACCAAGGTCGTGGGAGACAGACAGCACTATGCCCCAGACTGATATACTATCTCCTCTTTGTCTCTGAGATATGCACTAAATATGACTTACAACGTGACTTTCATTAACTTAGGTAATCATAGTTTCTTGTTTACAATCCAATATCCAATAGAATCTTCAGCTGGGTGAGGAATAACTATATTTGGACACAAAGTGAATCTAATATGTCTAGTACACAGTTAAATACTCCTGGCCAGGAAGTAACCTTCAGAATTGGGTGACATTACACAGTGTTCACGTCAATAAATGCTTCTGCGTAAGACAACCAGGTCTCCTGAAACTTCTTCACTCATGAGTTAACCAGCTTCTAGATTCATCAATAACAAAGTGGCAAACACAATCCAAAACTTGAAAATAATAATAAAATGCATGATGCATAAAATGTATCAATACACTAATAACTAACACATTTAATATGGGTGGTGTTTTGAGCAAGCTGGTCCAATATCAAAATGCTACCTATTGGCCAATCTGTAAAAAGTGCATAATTGGTCCAAGCTGCAGCAAAATGACTCTGACAAACTGACAAAATTCATCATCCTTGCATGTTTTTCAAAATCCTTCTAACTAAAATTTTAACCATTTACAGCATTCTGTTAAAATATTCACTGAAATTGATTTAATCCTAAATAGTGCAGTAGTGCTTCATGCCTTCAATGTTCAGCAAAGTAAAGGCAGTGGTCTTGGAACATGTTTGACAAAGAGACAGGACATCCTACCTTGTCCCAGCTTAACCAGGCCAGTAATGATGATGACAATAAGAGCTAGGACCTTGGCTACGGTGGAGATGACCTGAAGAATAGCACCCCATTTCACTTTCATACAGTTCACACAAGTCAATAGACCTGATAGAGAGAAAGAGGTAGAAAACAGCACCAATATCAGATTAGTTTACACTGAATGATACACAAGCAGAGAGGAGCAGATAAGCAGAAATTCAAATTTAAAGTCAAGAACTTCTGAAGAAAATATTTCTTGCTTTATTGAATTTCTGAAACCGGAATTCTAATTCATTTCTATAATTAACTCAATGAAAAGAGGACTTGGATATACAAAAAACAACTGAATATTTGATATACTGAAACAGTAGAAGTGGGAGGGGGGGACTTGAGTAAATTAATTTATCAACTTGAAAAATCTGTTTTGCACTACTGATCCAAGGTGTTATTATCTGGGCCTTTAAGAACTGGCAGAAGGATTTCCACCTTCAAGATGGTTATCAGACTGTCTTGTTGACAACATTACTGAGTTTGAGGCCCTGCTCAGTCACGCAATTCCTTCCTCAATGATCAATTTGCATAACAGACTTGGCACAAGAAGACTTAAGAGGAAATCAACAAGTATAAAGTGTACTTACACACATCTCCCTCCAAGTGCAATGGAAACAAAGACTTAAGCAGCTATGTTTGGAAAACTCCCCACAGTAACTTGCTTGAGACTGATATAACTGAGGACTACGTTAGAATAAGTAATGGGACATTGAACTCTTTGTTTTGATTAAATGTTTTTTTGTATTTTTATGAAATGTGAATGAACTAAAGTGTGTACAGAAATGGTTCAAAGATAGAACAAATTTTGTTAAAAGATTAGATTGATTTCCATTGTCCTGAATTTTGGTTGAAAAGTGTTTTGAAAAAAACAAAATAAGATCTGCTAAAAATTTCACCTGGTTATTATCTTTCTTAAGAGGTTATCCCTTAGAATTACTTTTACACCCATAATTTATTTTGTAGAGTGGGTTACACAGAGACATTAGGCCTAAACTGTGTCTGGTGCCCAATTTTTAGAATTATAGTACCTTAAGGCCTTAGATTGAGCTACAAATGCTGCTAACAATAACTACAGAGACCATTTTAACACAGTGTTTCCTTAAAATACACGTGGCTCGTAATGTTGGCTTTCCCTTGTTGCTTTTATGAGAGCTTCTCCTAAACTCTTCCTCAAACTGTCAACTGTCTGAAATTGACTTAACAGGAGTGGCATGTGAGGTTAACATGAACTAACAACAGCTAGGAGAAAACCTCAGATTAAAAGAGACAGTCACTGTAGACTCAACATTGCACAAGTGCAGGGTGCAAAAGGAAAAGCAGTTTAGCAATACATTAGCATACACAGTCCAACACCTGGACATATTAACTTAAAGCACCGACTGTACTGGACTTGGAACAGCCAACAGTGCAATTAAGTAAACAGGCTGATTTAGACATTTCTGGTAAATGACTGGGGTTTAAATAACCAAAACCAATCTATTTTGTACTTTGCTCTGGGTACATGCATTCACTTTGAATAATAGTTTTCTAATGCACCTTGTTGCAAGAAGACCGCAGAGCAGCATGGCCACATAAACATCAGCCAACAATTTCAATTAATGATGCCCACACTGAGCAAGTGATGACAGCAGAGCCGCTCTGGTTTACAAAAACAGTTGCATTGCGTCTATTTGGTGCACTGAGCCTTTTAAAGTGATGCTGTCGGTTAAAAAATTGCATTTGAAAAATCAATATTTTGTTCATGCTGTGGATGAAGAGAACAGCTCCACAGTGACACTCCTCTTACTACGGACACTGTACAAAGAAATAATAAAGTACAGGCAGAGCCTTACATATGATGGCAGCAGCGATGAGGCGGATGGAGTCATAGGGGGCTGAACAGGTGGGGTAGAAGGGCTGGACCAGGTAGATGGAGAAGGTCAGAGCTATCACTGCCTGACAAGCTGGCTCAACTATTAACAACGATGTCCACAGTCTACAGTAGAAATTGATCAGTCTTAATTATTATAAAAGGCATACATATGACATTTGTAACTTTAGTAAAATAATAATATCAAACTTCATATACCTCTACCATTGGGAAAGTGGCTTTCCCAATTTGAATTTCAGTCCTGCACATGCTTGAATTATTATCTCTGGTAACACGTGGCGTAAGTATTGAGATTATATTGTGTGGTGTTTCCTGGAATAATGTGTTAAAAGAATGTCTTTACAGACAGAACGAGTAAAAAAACAACAACATACCGAATAAAAGCCAAGAAACCTCCAAAGGTCTCCAGGATGTAGGCGTAGGAGGCTCCAGATTTACGGATGGTGGTACCCAGCTCAGCATAGCATAACGCTCCAAACACAGAAAATATCCCCCCAATGGCCCACACTACCAGCGACAAGCCAAATGAGCCTGTGTACTTAAGAACCCCCTGCAGGATAACAAATGAGAGAAGGTTTGGTGCGGTTCAAAATAACTCCAGTGCATTTGTGTGTTTGTCTCAGTTTCTTTAGGGTGGTGTGAAAACTGTCATTTGAACTGCAGACTAAACACTGGCACCAAGAACGGCGATCTAACACAATGACAATAGGACAATCTGAAAACACAGATGATTGCCCAACCCTAGTGACACTAAACCGGACCACAACAACTGTAAAACAAACACTTAACATTACTCCATAAATGCTTATTTCAGATTTAATAATGTTTGAATAATAGTATGCATTTTACAATCAAAACCAAAGAGAAAAACTTTTTTCATTTTGTCAGTCTGAAAATAAATTTAAATCAGGGCAAATGAATTCATTGGGCTAACAAAGCAGAAACTCTTACCTTAGGTGAGACGAAAATGCCAGAGCCTATCATATTCCCCACGATGAGACAAACCCCATGGAGGAGGGAAATCTCCTGCTTCAGCCGCACACCGCTGCCCTGAGACGCTGAATCTACCTGAGCAACCATTCTGAGGGATTTACAGCCTTCAGCCTCAACTCAGAGGAGGTAACAGGGAAGTGATGGCCGGGAAGCGATAACGATGACGATGACAGACTGATTCCTGGCAGCACCCAAAACTGAGCTGAGGTGAAAGAATAGAACAAAAAAAAAAAAAAAAAATACTGGACAAAATGAAAAGAGGGGTGTGGACCACAACAAGAGAAAGGGAGTTGGGCGTGTCACTGGGAGGCGAGGACTATGCCTGTCTCAAACAGCCATTATTGAATTCTCCACTGGTATAATCTGTAAAAAAGGAAACACAGTGTCACAAAAGTGCTTTACACATCTCAGTAGTTTTTCCAAGAGGAGACAAGTAAGTGATCCTGATTCAGTGTGTCGTTGATATATAACCTTAAGTCGCAGAATGGACATTTAAGGTTCAATAGGCTAACTTCAAAAGAGTAAATAAGTAAATGAGTGAGTGAACGAATAAATGAATGCCTTTCAAGATTTATGAAGTGCTTTAAGAAACAGTAATTAAGAGACACGCCTGTTACAGAAACCACAAACCAAAGAGAGACCAAATGGAAACAATGCAGAAATGTATTAGACTATTACTGGTGCACAAATAATCGTAGGCAAGAGCATTTTTTAAGGACAAAGCCAACCAACCAACAGCCAAGTGTAATATAGTCTAACTCCATTTTCTATGTGCTGATAATTCTTTCTGTTTGCATGCCGTGTCATGACTACAATAATAATTATTATAATCATTATTTCACAATTATGATGCTCATCATTGATTGAATACATTGTCAAGGAGATCAACTTCGACTATGTGAACCTTTGGCAATCTTGAATTACCTGTCTGGCAAAGTTGGTCACCAAGCACTGTTTTCCCATACTGCCTGCAATGAACAGGCACATGAAAGGCTGGGGTTTGTTACAAACATCCAACTAAATTCAATGCCAAAAGATCAAGGAGAGTTTTATTAAACACGCTAGATGAAATGAAGCCAAATCAAAAGGTCCTGCCTCCTCTAACCTGATGGTTCAGTTCAAAGTAGCGCTGCCCTGAAGAACTGAACCTGTCACAAGAGAGTGACAATTGGATGAACTGGTGCTCAAAAATACATAACACTTTTTTCTCCCACATTGACTGTTAGGCTAATAGTTTACACTAAAATGCTAAATATATTCATGACTCCCAATCATCAGGGCACAGTGGGCATAGCCATTTTTTTTACCATTTTCTTAACCATAGACATACATACATACATACATACATCTTTAGTATACATCAGTGCCCAACACGACCCATTACATTTTCAGTTGCTCAGTATTTCAGCTACAACAGATGGGATTACACTGTACATATAAAGACACATTCTGTCCTTCCGTAAACAACTGAAACCTCACAGAGGTATACCGACATGTCCGGTTGGTTACTATCAGTGTGGAAGGTGTATACTGCATGGCAGGTTTTAATGCACCGGGGTACGTACTCCAAACACAGTGCTTCCAATTCTCTGGTAAACTGAACTGTCACAGAAATGTGTTTGTACATACTGCAACGGCCTCTCCGCTTTCCAAACAAAATACATTCTTTCTGATTGCAAAGTTCACTTTGTGCTCATTTCAATAGCATGACTGTGAAATATCATACACCATCCAAAAGTTTCTTCAGTGTTAGATGAGAATTTTTAAAAACCACATTGGCACTTGTTGACAAATTTAGGGGAGATTTGATAGGAAGGTTGCTGACAGATCTGGGAATGACCATAAGCAGATGCACTCAACTTTCAGAGAAGTTTGACCTTAAAATACCACAGTTGTACAACTTTCAGTTATCCAATGAAACACAAGCATTGCATATTAATCAACTGACAGAAAATGGATTCTAATTTACTCACTTCAGTCATTCATCAAGTAAAAAGACCTAGTTACAGATTCACAGCTGCTAAGATTTAATTGCTTCCCCCGTGTCATTTTGTGATTTTGGCGGATGGTAAAACCTGCCTCATTTCCACTGCATGTACGGCACGGCTCTTAAGTAATGACTGATGTTCATTCACAGAGAAGGCAGTGCGGCAGATCGTGACCAGTTCTAGGTTGGCCCCATGTCAGCGTGCTGCTAGGAATGCAAGCAAGCCCTTCCTTTCAGCTCCAACTGCTTTATTATGCTAATATTGTGATTCACATTTTTGTTTTTTTAATGAATGTGTTCAAGTTTTTCAGAAATTCAGTATAATTATAAAAAGTTTGATTTTAACAGACTTGTTACATGATTTAAAAAAGGAGAATGGGCAAATACATTGGGGTGTTTTTTTATTATTATTGTAATTGGAAGAAAAAAAAAATCAAATTAATTTTTACACAACACATACTGTACATATATCCTACAAGTCTGTACAAATATTACAAATCAATATGGCTTACATCCAGTAATGCATAGTTCATACTGAGTTATGGAACTATATTGAGAAAGTGAGGTGATAGACATGAATAAGGACAGCCCTGTGCAGGGTATACCTGCAAAGCTGTGAGCTGGGACTGCAAAGTTTATAGAAAAACATTTCATAAAATAAGACAGAACTTTATTTATTCTGAGGGAAATTGTTGAAAATGCATGTTAAAATGCATTGCCTGCACCAAACACCCCATTTTTAAATTATTTAGCCTAAGTCATGGTCACCTGAGCAGGTTAATTTTGAGAAGATCATTAAGCATGATAGAGGACAACGCTTATTTTGTTTCTGTTTTATACTGGTCATTTCATTTTAATTAAACCTCTCATTTTAAGTTTTGATCTTGTTTTTAACTTCTTCAGTACAGTCAGTAAGCACACTACCAACATGTGGCCATCTCAGGATTGTCTTTTCAGCAAAACCATAATCAAAAAGCAAAACATGAACATCTTTGCCCATCACTAGAAAAACATAAATGGGTATGTGAAGGACACGCGCCATGTGTCCCATTACTCGGCCAATGAAATTATGCGAGCATATGGCTGCTGCTGCTGCAATAAAGTGCCTCTGTTCACAATCTCAAAAGAAATCTCTGTGGAGGAAAATATTGTATTCTACATCTTTCACATCTACATTTGCTCTCTATATACCCCGCGTTCAACAGTGTTAACGTGTTATTAAAGTGTTAACGCTACAGCTAATGACATAAATAAACAGCTTCCTCTCATATGTCAGACCCGAGTTTCCACTTGAAAAACTAAACATTGCTGCTGTCAGAGAGCAGACAGGATGGGGACGTGAAACATTGTGTCTCAACGTTAACTCCACGCGTGTCACTGAACATTTTAATTTAACACTAATAAATATAGCTATGTCCCTATGATTCACAGTAACCATAACATGGCACACGCTCCTGTTAGTCCGCTAACGCACCAAAATCACCGTTCTCTGTAATTTATTAGCGCCAAATGGATCGATAGCCTTGTTAGCACTGGCCCGATGCATATCCAGAAGGGGGTTGTGAGGGATCATTTAAACCGTTTTTCACTACACTAACAACTAACTAAGCTGTATCCATCTTAAACTGGCTGTGTGGCGGCTCTGCAATGAGACATATAACATAGCTAACATAGCTAGCAGCTGATATGTGATGCTGTTGATGCACACGCTAACGTTAGTTTACATATATGATGGTGGCAGTGGTTAACGTTAGCTCGAGTGGACCGTGCCATTTAATAGCTTTAAAAGTGGAAGATAATATGAGAGAAATTGGTTACCTTTGTTGTATCGTCTGTTTTTTCCAGTGGAGCAAGCAGCAACACATGTGCTGCGTTTCAGATTTGTGATCCCAACTTTGGTTAGTCCACAAGCAGCCAAAAGTCCGCAGCTAGCTCCTCCTCATCAGCCGCCAAAAGGTGGTTGGCAACACCCACTGACAGACCGAGGGGGTGTCAGGGGGTGCGCTGAACTAGACCCTAGTTCAGCGCATTGATCTACATCTGAGCAGTGGTGCGGTCACACCGTCACACTGGTGTGGCATTATGAGATAGATACAGTAGATGGATGGATATCTAGATAGATAGATAAATGCTTACTTTATTGATCCTGAGGGGAATTTAGAAATGTTTAGTCTTTTGCCTGTCTAAATAGAGATAACTTGACAATAAAAATTATGTGTATGAACCTCTAAAGAAGCATATTTGATGGGGGGTTTTTGAGAAAAATGTTTTTTATATAGGCTTATAGCCTATATATAGGCTACAGTAGGCCTATACATAATAAAGGTGTTTTCTCTTGTGCAGTTAGGCTACTTTTCAGAATAGTAGGCCTAGGTTATTGTGCTCAGTGAAGAACTTGTAATGTAAGATGAAGGTATTGGTCAATGTGTTTTATGAACATACAAAATACTATATAAAAACAAATGGTGGTGGTGGGGTATGGGGGTGAGAGTGACAATTTGTTCTTTTATTTTCATTTGTTGTAACCTTGTTTATTTATATTTTTACACTCTGTCTGGTTCTTGGTAGTCTTTTAAATTAGTAAATTTTGGTTTTGAAAGCTGCTATATAAATCTATCCTTTTTCCCTTGTACCTCAACTTGAATTATTGTATCTACTTGTTCTTTAGATGTTCACAGCATATCTACGGCACTATTACAAACCACAACTAAAAACCCTGTTCTGGTTAATCAGTGACCATTCATAAGGTCATTCTCTTGACGTTTTAAATAAACAGTAGCAACCTAACTGTTGCTATCTATGCAAACACAGGCTTTCTGATAGGGAATATGTCATTTGAGGTTGATATGGACTGGCAGTACTTAGTGTTGCCTATACAATCTATGAGTTGGACATCATGCATAGATTCAGTTCAAACAGGCCGGTAACTGCAAAAACCTGCTAATTAAACTGGACATGTCTTGTTGAATGTCTGTCTAAATGGAGCCTGGTCTGTAGGGTTTACAATGAATTATTCTATACTGAAGGCTGTGTGTTGTAACATAGTTTCATATAACTTGAGATTTGCTGCCACCTAGTGATTATTGTTTTAATGATTCCACCCATTTGTTTGGTAGGCTGTGATATGACCATCAGTATTTTCTACGGTTACAAAGAGGTGATAACAATAACTGGTATGATTCGGTTGACTGTTTGCATGGATTATATAGGATGCTTTGGGCTTTGGGTGTAATAGGCTGTATGAAGACTGGGCAGCTGCTTGAAATTCTGCTTCATCTTGATTCTCCAGGAATGGCATCACCTTACATGGATTGCAAGTAACTATCTCAAACCTAAATTTGAATGAAAATGTAAAAAATAAAATAATGTATGCTAAATATTATCCTTTCAAGAGTCATTCTTCCTCTTTCAGCACCATGGACAGTGAATGTGGATGTGCCCCTTCATCACCACTGAAACAAAGAGGGAAACACCCACACTGTTGAGGGCCTGAACTCTCCAATACAAGGGGACATTGGATTTGTCAGGCCTTTGGTTGGGAGAGGCGTGTCAAGGGAGTATGGTAGCTAATATGCTCTAGGAGGCACATAAACGCTCATTACCGGTGTCAAGCCAATCAGAATACATGTTGAGACTTTCCGTCATTAATTTCAAAATAAAGCCTTTTAAAAGATGGTGTGTCGTAATGTAATGTTTGGGTGTGTTGTGGGGAGTGACACAATATGTTGGACGGCTTTATCATACCAAATACCACAAAACAACAAAAACTCTGACAGGAGGTCGAGGTGCACGTGCACAAGTAGGCTACAAGGATGCCCAGCTAAATAGCTTGTGGTATTAAAACTAAATAAACCTACATATAAATAAAATAAAAATGAGATTATACTCAAACAAATGAAACTAATTACACTCAGTTAGGAGAAAGCCATTGGATCAGTGTTTCATTAAGATCAAGATGGGGTTTGATAAAAAGGGCACTGATTTTGCCTGTTTGTCTGCTGCTAAATCTTCCTCTGGGTAGCTTGGAGAAAACCTCCTTAACTCCACGTATCCCAAAAATGTTCTTTCTCCTTAAATCTGGTGAAAACAAGTAGTTACCATTAAAATCTTAAGTTCTATGTTTTAGCATATCCTTCCCTGGGCATACCCCTGTGCAAATAGGGCTGCAACTAAGGCTTATTTTCATTATCAATTTATAATGAAAATGTCAAGCTTGAACTAGGGAATTTTGAATTTTTGCTTGAAAAATGACAAAAATGATTAATCAGTTATCAAAATAGTTGTAAATTAATTGTCTGTCAATTGACTAATCAATTAATCGACTAATTGTTGCAGTTCTTTATATTATTAGAGTAGGAAATGATCTTACTGTCTACATGAAACTGTGTCAGTCCATGTATTCGCAGTGGGACACGTTTATGTCTTTTATTCTGAAGGCTGGGTATGCAGACTTCCGGTTTTGTTCTAGTTATTTGCGTCTGATTTGACGCAGTTTATAACAGACCACCAGGCTCACCGGCAACCCCAGTCTCTGCTGACTCAGTGCCTTACCAGCAGTCCCTTCACCCCGAGATACAGCATCCAGCAACCGACGCACACTCCTCCGGTCAACCCGCCCCGGCACCACCGTACAGACATGGCTAAAACCGCAATCGGTGAGTTTTGCACTTAATATCTTTTTCTGAGATGACAGCGGCTTCGCAGGTTTGAGGATGCTGGGAGGCTGTGGCGACACCCATGGCACAAAAGGATGCTGAGGAGGGTTGATGAGAGGGAGCGGCCAAACTCCTCTGCAAGTCACTTCTATAAAATGAAGTTGCATAATTGAAGCAGCATTTTCCTGTTCTTCAATCTTTATTTAAGCTAATAAGAGTCTTTTTTTGTGGATTTTGTCTGATCCTGAATCTAAATTAGTGCTGAGCAGTCTGAGCCAGTTTGGGATTCAGTTATCAGTGACGCATTTTTAAAAAAATTCAAACTAAAGTGAGCGAATTAAAGAGAATGGATCCATATAAACACAAGAAAGGCGATTTTTCTCTCCCCATACAGCAGCCGATTTTGCCGATGCCTGCCTGCCGCACCTGCCCCTCATTGCCTGACTCAGAGCCGTGCAGCATAATGCAGCGCCAGCGACCCCACCCAACATCTCCGGTCCCTTCAAAGCGAGCCAGCCGCTCTCCAGGGTGTGAAATATTCCACCGTGACAAATCTCCTTATAAAAACTGGGCCATCCTATGTAGCTGTGGTGTAAAGCCTGCTGAACCAATTTTGTGGGTGACCGCTAAAGGCATGAATGAGAGAGAGAGGGAGAAAAGATTAGAGCATCCTTTTCCAGAATTGCTTTGCAGTCGAGGGAAGAATTTACGACCGGCGATGAAAATGTATGTCGTCTCAGGAATATCAGACTCCAATCCTATTAGGAAGATTATATAGACTGTAAATGCGGTCTATTATATTAGATAGCTGTATTATTATCAGACCACAATATAATGTGACAGTATTTGGTAGAAATATATGGAGAAATAAAATGAGATTGCATGTTATGGCATGGTGGTAGGCCTTGTATTTGTGTCTATGAATGTGCATATCAGGGCTTGAGATATTTATTGTGTGGATTTGATTATTTGAACATATCACTTTGTGAGCTGTCTCAGACCTATAAAGATTGGATATGACCTGCAGGCTTTAGCCTAATATTTAGGAAAGTGTGTTGGCTTTAAGGGGTGCGTGTATAGGCTGGAAAGTGCAATGTGTATGTGGCCAGTCTAGGGGATAGTCTGTTTGTTTTATGGTTGACTAGGTACTTGATGGATGGAGGGGCATGCGGACAGACAGCAGTAAGGGTCCTGGTGTCTTCGCTGAGGGACACCGGCCACTAAACCCTGACTGTGATATTTATTCCCCTCTCCTCCTCCTCCTCCTCCTCCTCCTCCTCCTCTGCCTCCTCTTCTTTCCTCCATGATCTGAGCTGTGGACAGGCAGAATGGGATGGGCAGGGAGCAGACACTCTGGGAGAAAGCAGTCATCATGCCAGTCAGCACCCAGCAGGTCGTTCAGTTCATGTCGGCTCTATTATATTTACAGAAGCACAGTAGCGCACATGTGGAATTTAATTCTACTGAGATGGGGGAAACAAAAATACCTAAGGTTTCATGGGTCAATAAACATTTACTACTGTGTTTAAGGACTGTAAAGCCGGATAAATACCCCATATATATTCCTTGGAGGAGAACTGAAGATAGAGACATCCTAAAGCCTCTACACAATCTACACAACACTATCCCACAAACAAACTCATGCTCAGAACCACTCCCGTGCGCATTAAGGCCTCTAAGCATTTTTCCTGATCCTTATCATGCACACTTGCCACATCCAATTAGGTGTGGCCATTCAGCCCTAAAATCAATTCCTTTGTGTACAAAAACAGAAGCTTCACAGACAATCGTACCATCAATTCTCAAGCAACTAGTCATGTCCAAATTCATATATTCCTTATCTTATCATCTGCATCACTGTTGTCGTAATGGCCCATGTCCATAAAGCTTGAATGTCTCCTGGACTCATAATTCATCCTGATTTATCACGTCGAGTCCCATCGATCAATTCAGCACACTCCCATTACTGGTTCAGATGACTCTTTAAGGAAGAGGTGACGTCAACCCAGGGGTGATGGTATGCCATATGCTCATGATCTGTTTGTCACTTGCAACAATCAACATCTGTGTAAGACGGTTCAGACGTTTTGGCTTCCTAGTTTGGCAGATTTGACGTTATCCTCAGGTTTTACACACAGTATATTCTGGACATTTCACACTCTTTGCATTAGATATTTGGCAGAAACCCATTTGCTCCTTTAATATTTCGTGACACAATATCATTCCACACTTTTAATGCACTGATCTGGAGCTGAAACAACTGGTTGATTAACCAATTAGTCAATTGACAGAAATTTAATAGGCAACTATTTTGATAATCGGTCAATCATCTGAGTCATTTTTCAAGCAAAAATGCCAAAAATTCTCTTATTACAGCGTCTCAATTTTTGGTTTTATGTGATAATAATCTGATTTGGGTTTTGGACTGATTGTCCAACAAAACAAGACATTTGAGACAAGACATCACCCTGGGCTTTGGGAAACTGAGATTTTAAATGATCTGACATTTTATAAATCAAAAGATTTATTAAAAATGATCTTTAGTTGCAGCCCTACACTGATCTCCTTGGACGGACACAGGGCGCGGTTTAGGAAAAACTTGCCACCAGCCCAGCCGTCCTACATCAAATGACTGCCCTTGATCATCTGGGTGCCGTAATGTTTCCTTTAATAGCCAATTTTGCTGGTGTAATACCTTCATGATTTTGCGATTATATTGTTGCAGAGTGGTGCTGCTGTAAAGGGCCTGTATGTGCCGAACACAGATGCCAAGCCCATTCTGCTGCGAGGTTATAGGAGCCAGGAGGGCAGAAAACACTGTGATACACAGGGTCACCTTTTGCTCATAGCCTTGTCAACAGTATCTTTCATATGTTTTTCACTTTGTGCCTTTTTGCTAAGAGTGACTCTATTGCTAATTGTTCACCGTTCACCACCATTTAAATTCTTACAGTTGGGGTTGGGCCTTTAAGAGAAGAAGAAGGCAGGGAGGAAGAGTGTGGTTGAGAGAAATAAAGGAAGAAAAGTACAAAACAGAGGTGTGGTGGTTTGCGTTAACGCAGAATTGATGCTCCCAGGCGATGCAGAGAGTAAAATAGAGAAAGAGAAAATGGGATTGAGAGGGAAAATACATCAGTAACAGATGAAATGGAGGCTTGGGGATGCAGAAGGTGCTGGTGAAGAGGGATGCTTGCGGGGGAGGAGGTACAGTAGATATTGATGATCTGTGCTCTCTGGCTGATAGATTGAAAGAGGAAGTGCAGTTTGCTGGCTGTGGGTCTGTGGTCGGGACAGGAGGAGCAGCTCTCTGCGAGGATGCAGAGCTGACTGATTGAAACCAGCCTGCTGGAGTGGAGTGGGAGCATTAAAGTGGTGTCGTCTCTGTCTGACATTATTTTGTCTAATCTCAGATTGACATAAGAACCTGACAGACCCAGCATGTCTGAAGCTCAGCCAATATCTGAACAGATGCTGGCTTTTGGACACTTCTTGCTGTGGCATGTCATTCTGGCTCATTTGTCATTTTTATGTGTGTGGGTCCGCTGGGAATGAGCTTATTACTACAGTGGTTACAGAAGGAGAAGATCTTTTCTCTCAGGAGAAATACAGTGGCAATTTCATATTTTTGCACATTAGAGAATCTCATATATTTTTGATTAGGGATATAAAAGAAAAATCTCCATGGCCCTGAGTTAGAGAGCTGTTTCAATTTAAAGTGAGCGCTTATCTTCTAAGATAACAAAGAAATTAAATTTACTCTGATGTAGTCATAGTAAAAACCAAGCTTTCTCACCTAAAATAAACAAAGCAGAATAGAGCTGCAAGGTCGATTAATCTTTAAAGTAAAAATGCCAAACATTTGATGGTTCCAGCTCATCAAGTGTTTACTTTTTTCTTCTGTTTTATATCATTGTAAATGTTGGTAAGACAAACAAGACATTTGATGACATTCCCTTTGGCTCTAGGTATTTGCGAAGAGGATTTTTCACCGTTTTTTTTAATAGACCCAACAATTAATTGGGAAAATAATCAGCAGATTAGTCAATTATAAAAATAATCGTTAATTGCAGCCCTAAACTAGAAATCTAGATCTAAATGTTCAGTTTGAAAACATTATTGAACACAGAAAAGTCCCTACCCAGAACTTGGCAACCACTAAACCACTAAAATAATCTCTGCTGATCTGCTCCATAAGCACTTAACCCAAATTACCTGCTCCACTGAATTGTTAACTGATTTGAGTCTTCAGCTGTCAAGAGGGGTTGTGTGTGGGAGAAAATGGTTGCTGGGGTCTTGACATATATGCAGCACTTAATGAGCCTGTGACAACCCTCCAAAAGCCCTGCTTCCCCTCTCTTGTCAGCAGAAATGGTGCAGTCTGCTGATTACAACCTGAGGTGGCTGCTTCCATTATGCTGTCCTAGGGGCAGCTGATGGCGGCTGCAAGTCCCACTGGGAGCTGCCCCCTGCTGGTTTTTAATCCTCCTGTCTGTGGTTTCTGTTTATATCAGAAAGGTGATCGTAAAGCCCCACCCCAGCAACATTTTCTCCATCTTCCTCCATCCACTCTTTCCTTTCATCTGAGAGAAATCTCACTATTTTCTGTTTCTCTACAAAACTCCACCTTTATCTCCATTCGTACTCAACCCCTCTCTCCTTTCCTCCAAAATGTCTCTGTTTTTTTCATCCCCTACCAAGGCACACCCTCTCTGACTTCCTCCTCAGGGAAGGGGTTAACAAGGCAGAGAGTAGTGCGAGATACATCTGAGAGTTGATCACATTACTGTGGCGTCTGCCAGTCTGCAGGGCAGAAAGTGAGATGCGGGTAGAAGGAGAAAAGAGAATGAGCAGGGAATATGAGTAAGGAAGAGGATTTGGATTAATCATACTGTACACCGTACCCCACCATGGAGAAGCTCTCTCACAGTAAATCTCATTTCTGGCTTTACTACTGTAGCCTGCTGAAAATCATGAATCACTGTGGCCCACTTCAGCCCTGCAGGCCTTGTGCTCTGGGTGATGGATTATGCCATAATATGACAGTCGGCATGCAAATCTCCACTATGAGGCAGTGTACCTTGACAGAACACAGCAGCCATGTGCGAAAGCAGAATATTTCACAACCTGCAGTGTGTTGCAGATATTTTTGCCGTTCTCCCTGCAGGGACTGCTGCTGAACTCTAGGCTCATATTACAAAGTAGTAGGTGCCAAAAACGCAGGAATAAAAAAAAATAAAAAAATCAAGGTTAGACAAGGTTGGCTGTTCTTTTCTTTTGTGTTTTTCACTGTCTGCTCTTTGGAGCACTTTGTCCATCCCTATTGAGCAGGGCGCAGGTTGCCAGATACAGCCGGTATGATTTGATACCATCTTTGTTTCAGTGTTATTAACTTTTTGGACCATAAATGGGCCAGGGGTGGACAGTCATATTGCTGTGTTATGCTGATAAGCTAAACCCTCGGATATTAGCCTCTATCCATATTGTAAATCCTGGCTTCTTTGCTTTCTAAATGACCTGAAAAGCAAAATCTAATCTCTGATGTTTTTTGGTGTTAGCCACAGAACGGCTGAGAGGCAATAGGGCGTTGGTCTGACTACATTAATAAATAATACACCAAAATGAAATGCATAGGTAATGATGTGTGGAGAATCCTGTGGGGACAGCAGCATCTTGGCTGTCGGGGAAATTAGGCCAAGTAAGGACACATCCATCCTGCTCCCCTCGTGGCTCGGTGAAAACAAAAGCCACAAAACGTCTACAAAACCCAGGGCAGTTCAGCTCCACAAGACGTCCTTTGATGAGATTTTCTTTTTGGAGGACTGATGAATAATTATTCTTCTAAAAAATCTGGATATTTACATCAAGGACCTCCTGTGGAGGTAGAAGTGGGTTAATGATGTTTCATCTTTTTGAATGTTAATGATATTTTGTCTATGTGCATGTGTTTTAGCAGTGCACTCAGTTTACATACTGCTGCAAGTGTAACACACAGTCATGTTTCAATTTACAGCTTACAAAGAGAAGATGAAGGAGATTTCAGTTCTTTCACTCATCTGCTCTTGTCTGTACCCCGAGACCCGCAAAAACATCATGGGTGACTTTGAAGGTACGTAGTAATCAGACTGAAGATGTTTTATCGTCTTTATCAAACATACTTGAATGAAAAGTCATACGGAGACAACAATCTGTCTTGCTTTCTCGTTAATGCACACACATGCAGACATGGACATCAAGCCCATTAACAAGCGAGCCTCAGGCCAGGCTTTCGAGGTCATCCTGAAGCCGTCCTCCCCTGTGTCTGATGTTGCCCACTGCGTCACCAGTCCCCCAAAGAGGGACCTTTCCCTGGAGGACATCCAGAAGAAACTGGAGGCAGCTGAGGAGCGACGGAGAGTAATTACGTTTCCAATCATTTTCATTGTACCCAGCTGCCACGCATCACTTTGCTTCAATAAGTGCCAGGAGCCACAAAAAGCTTTTTGTGATAACGAAACGAAACCAATCCTGACCCAAAACAAGAGGAGACATTCAATATTCAATCAATTTACACAATATTACTAGTATGTTGTAATAACTACGTGTCTTCCCCTGATCTAATTTGATTTCTGGTTGTTTGGTCAATTGTGCATCACATTCACTACTGCAGCTGCAACACTGCCATGAAAAATCTAATCTGACACTGGCTAATTCCTGCATCTCATTGATTTTTAATGTCAATACAGCCAGTCCAGCAGCTGACAAATCCAGCAACCCACCAACAAATCAATCACCCAATCAATAACATAGTTTGATAGATTTTTTAACACCAGATGCCCAACACTGTAGGTCAAACATACAGTATATTATATGAATTATAGTACTTGCAAGGAGAGGATGAACGTGGCAAGATAAGAAATTCTCTTACGTGCAGACATTTTTATGCTTAACATTAAAGTGTGAGCCTGATTAGTTGCACCAGCTCATGTTTAAATCTCAAGAAAAATCAATGAGTGGTATTCAGTAAATCAGTGTCTCGCTATCGACCCTTGCCCTCTGACTCTTTCTCTCTGCTGCCCCTCGCTCTTCCTCCTCCAGTCCCAGGAGGCGCAGGTGCTTCGGGCCCTGGCTGAGAAGCGGGAGCACGAGCGCGACGTGCTGCTGAAGGCCATGGAGGAGAACAGCAGCTTCAGCCGCATGGCCGAGGAGAAGCTCCAGCTGAAGATGGAGCAAAATGAGGAGAACCGGCAGGCTTATCTGGCCGCCATCATGGAGCGCCTGCAGGAGAGGGTGAGGAGCAGGGGCGTAGCCATGATTTTAGATACTGAGGTCATAAGTCCCCTGTCCCCCAGAAAAAGAAGAAAAAAAACTATATCTCAATTATTCTAATAGTTTGGATTTTTTACATTCTGTTCATTCAGTTAACCGTCCATTTATATTGTCTGTACAGTAAGTTTTATTAATTCGAACAGTAAGTTTCCTAGTCATCACCGCACTGACAGGAATTAAAATTCTGGTAACAAAACCTTTATATATTTATTTATAGGCATACATCATACATCTAAAAAATGCTAGAAATGGCCTAACTTCTAATTGTAGAATGTAAACTCATGAGGACATGACCTCAGTGTCCTCAATGGAAGCTACAGTCCTGGATTGGGTTGCAACAGTTATTTGTAAATCCACCTCTAAGTTACTACTACCTAATTTCAAATTATTCATTTACTACTGTAAATTGGGTTGAACCATTAAAACTTGTCGAAGCCAAAGTCTTTAGTCATGTGTAGCTGGAAATAATCTTTAGCGCCATCTAATCGAAAGCAATCAACTATGTAAACAGGAAGTCATTGCAGCATCACAAGCTGAAACACAATGCTACTAACTATGACTGTTTTATTTATATAAGCATACATGGATAGATTCATGTTTCAGAGTTAGTAGTATTCATGCAGTTTTGAATGAGTGGGAAATATTCGATTATGCTAACGTAACTTACGCTGGTTAGCTAGTCATTTAGTCTGATGTTTTGTAATTTGAGGTATGTAATGTTATCTGTGTAATGTAATTTAATTTAATTACATATAATTTAAAATAAAAGTTACAGGAGAATGATAAAAAAAGAAAGACATGCAAGTAAAGACAAGAGGAAGAAAAGGGTAAGGAGGGCTGGTGCACCTGCTTGACCTGCGTAAATGGAGCACCTGAAGATATGGAAAAGTGGGAAGCCTAGAGGCGTTTGACAAAGACAAAGATGCGCGTGGAGAGTGGGAGATATATAACTGTATGAGTGGGAGAGCAGAGGACAGGAGGCAGAATGAGGGAAATGAAGTAAGTTGTCACTTCAAAGGTCAAAGAAGAAAATTAGTGAAGTGAGCAAGACACAAATGTCAGGAAAGGCTTGGCAGGGGAGAAAAAAAATGACATCCTCAATCTGTGTTTGTGTTTTCTCTAGGAGAGGCATGCTCAGGAGGTGCGCAGGAACAAGGAGTTGAGAGAAGAAGTGACAGCGTGAGAAGCCCCAACAGGTTCCACGTCCCACCCCCAAACCCCCCTCTACCACTTCCCGACCCTGAGGAACACCACTCTCCCCACTTTATCCCACATGTCCCCACCTCTCTACCCCTCCGCCATACTCCCCCATACTACTATGAAACTACCACAGCCTGAGACGCCACCCCGAGACAGTGGGAGGTTCAAATGGGGTTGGGGGTGGACAAAAAAAGCAAAAATAATTTAAAAAAAGAAAAATTAATGTCTCCCACCCACTCTTCCCAAAAAAAGAATGTTTTTGCTCCGTTTCAAATGAGAAGAAAAGAAAAACATCAAATTGACAAGCGACAGTGGGTATTGGTTTTTGTAAATACTTCTTTTTTTGTTATATACAGTACGATACAAGCAGCAAAAGTATTGATTGCAGTGTGCCATTTTTCTATATAAGTTTCCCCTCTTTGCATATATATGGATGTAATAATTTGTTCATTTTCATGTTTGTTCATTTCAGCCTGAGAATCATTTTAGGCGTAGGTGTTTGTTGTGAGTTTGCCAGCTAGCTGATGTTTGCTGCGACTGGCTGCGTCCTCACAAGGCCCGCATCCTGGCTCCGTTCCCTCGTCCCTTCAAGTGGGCGCTTACTCATTTGACCCTGCAGATCTGGAGACAAAATTGGATCAGTGTTTGGTCAGAGTGATTTTCCATCCATTTTATGCCAGTGTTCCAATTAGCGAGGGACATGTGCAGGAAAGTTGGCAGAAGGAAAGGGGACAGTTTGCTTTCTGTGGGGACTGCGAGCCATCGCTGCACATCCACTCCTGTGAGGTAGATGGTGACTGTACCACAGGAGAACACTATAGCATTTAATGAGCCCATCCTCCTCTTCCTTCCCTCCGTCTGCAACCTCTTCATCTCTCCACATACATACATTCTGTAGAAGCACTCACTCACACGCTCTCCACATGGGCAGGCATTTAGCCAATCATAGCATGGCGCTCAGTAGGAGCTCGCTAAATTCTGTCCATCTGGCATCAGAAAGCTCAGATAACATCCCTGACCAATGGTGGGCCTCCTATATTCCTCAGAAACAAGCTTCCAATCACATTTCAATCACGTGTTACTGTAATTTACAACACAGCTAAGGTTAAAGTGAATCTCAAGAACGTTGGAGCGCAAAACACTTCACCTGAGATCAGACTTGTTACTGTGAATCTTACGTTGGAGAAAATACAAATAAGTTCCACCTTTCTCCATTTCATAGAGGCTAGAGTAGTGCTCAGCATCATCAGCGCCTACTGGAATCATTGCACTTCACTCCAAGACATTGTAAATGCCACTGAAAGGTCGGCACAAGAAAGATATTGAAGCCATAACAGGTATCGCTGCAACAATGATCCATGAACACAGTATTGCCATCTGTAAAGGTGTATATGAGTGTATTAAAGTATAGTTTGTAACCAGGGGTGTGAAGCCTGAGGTTGAACCCTGTTGGTCACACACGCACGGTAGGCCCATAGATGTGTGTGAGTGTGTGTGCGTGTGTGTGTATTTCAGAAAGGGCGGGTAGATAACCGAATGTTTGTGCCATGTGATATTGACCCGGTGGAGTATAAACCAACACCATTACAGTGTGTAACAGCTGTCACAAGTACATCACAGACTACAGTGACTATCCTACCTGCCTCTCTCTCTCTCTTTCTCTCCTCTGTCCATTTGTGTGTTTCCCCTCTCCACTTAATATCTTTGTGAGCAAGCAGTGGTTAATAAAGATTTGGGGTTCAGTGAATGAAACTGGCTTTGAGAGTGACTTCTTTCAGGTACCAAGGGACCAAGTTCACGTCTTTAAATTGATAGTTTTTCCACAATCCAGTGTTTCAATTGACCTTTTTCAAGCCAGACATTTTTACATGTAATAGCACCAAGACGACTGGCAATTAATATTGTTAGTAAAGGCTGCAATCCATTTAGCTTTGCCAGTTTCAGTGGTGGCTTGCTGTGGATGCTGGCTCACTGATATGGCTTATTGACCCACTTAATTGGAAGAGAGCCATTGGTAACAGTATTAATTACAATCGAGTAATCTATTAATCAATTAGCCAAATATTCATATATCATATTTCCAGAGAGAATGTGTGACGACTTGTTTGTTAGAGGAACAAGGCTATAACAAAGCTGATTGTACATACACCAAGTTCTTGGCCAGTAGTGGAATGTAACTAAGTACATTTAATTAAGTACTGCACACAATTTTGAGGTACTTGTTCTTTATTTGAGTATTTCCATTTTGTGTTTTTTATACTATTTACTCCACTACATTTATGTAACAACTGAATTCAATACTAACCTCCATCGTGGTTCACATTGTTTTCATTATTATGAAATGACACAACCACAACTTACCTTAGCATGTATTAAAGACACATAGCGACTTCCTGTTAAAAACTAGAAATGTTAAGTTGAATTCATTTGAAATTAATAAAACTTATACAGTATATTTACATAAAGTTAATGACTTGATTAGTTGATTCCACTAAATTCCTGTTTGATGTTTTACATAGTTACTGGTTAGTTTGCAGATTCAAATACTACATACATAACACATGATCAGTATATAACATAAGAAAAAGCAGCTCCACCTTGATAAGCTACAATATTAAAACTTTAGCGCATCAGCAATAATAATCCAGTAATATAATATACATAATGACATAACACTTTCAAGGGTCAAGGGTTGCATTATTAGTACTAGTATTATTATTATTATTATTATATACTTATATTTATTCAAGTGAAATTATGAATGAAGGACTTTTACTTGTAACAGAATATTGTTACGTTGTTTTATTGCTACTTTTACTTGTGTAAAGAACCATGGCACTTCTCCTGTCTTCCTGTTACATGGTCTCAGTTGATGAAGTACCATTTATGACCAGCTGGGGGAGACAAAAGACAAGTTGTCTCAACTAAAGATCTTGTTGACCCTGTAGTTTTGGCTGCAGTGAAGCTTACATCATTACCTGGCCGAGCATCATCCTCAGTAATAAAGGAAAAAGTGTTAAGGAGAATGATGAGAGCTATCGAAGGGGAAAGAGAGAGTGGACATTTTGCAGAAATAGATGATAGAGAGAGGGATTTTTTGGTGAGTAAGTAAACTTTTGGATTAGCAGAAGAGGGGATGGCATGTAGGAGCCCAGAACAGAAGGTGCAGCTGGTGTGAGCTGAAACGATGGCAAAGAGACAAAACTCACACTTCCTTTCTCACAGTTTTTCAGTCCCTCTCTCCTGCTCTCTTCTTTGATCCCCCTTCTTTTTTCCCCCTTCCCCTCCATATCCTACTCTATGCTCCATCCCTCCTTCCTTTCCTTCTTCATCCTCTTCCAACCTTCCCTCCCTCCTTCTTTCCTCCTCCTCTAGTTCCCACATGGGGCCAGCCGGGCTGCTATTGTCCAGGATATCCCCTCCTTGTTAATGGTTTCCTGTGCACACACAGAGGGCTGCTGAGAGAAACAAGCAGCCTCATCTGATACCAGGCGTCGCCACGTACAGCGAGGGCACACACAGACACACACACACACACACACACACACACACACACACACAGAGATAAAAACAAATGCAGGCATCAAGAAGCAAACACACCCACGCATTCATACCCACACACACACACACACACACACACACACACACACACTCTCAAACACGCTTGAACAAACAGACAAGCAAATGCACACTCACACACGTAGCAAGACGCAGATAAAGCCACAGGTGATTTATCGGAACTCTTTTATTACAGGGAAGTTGCCATTACCACCAGCAACAACTTTGAAAAGCTGAGAAATCTGATTTGTCTGTGCTTGCTTGTGCTTTGTACAACCAAAAATATACAAACTCTGAGTGAGGTTTACCAGGAGACACCCAAATACCAGGTGGAAAGCAGGAGTTAGTCTGTCTGTTACTCTAATTGAAAAACAACTGAATTGTGTTGCCTCGCTTTACGGCAACTGCTGTGCCAGATACAAATGAACTCCCTCTTGATAATTACAGACTGATAATGCTGCTACTTTGAACAGGTACAAGAAAATAACTTGTAGACAAGGTGATAAAAAAAATCGGCCAAGCATCAGTTACATAAGAAATGTGGAAAAGCTGGTAGAAACTGGTTAAACATATGTGAAGCCTCAATTGTTAAGGACAAAATTTACTGTAGAGAGGAAACATAACTTGAAGAAGCAAGCTTAAACAATGGAGCGCCATACAAACATCAGAGGTTGTGGGTAAATCACGGTTGAGTTCATTTCAACCAAGCTGATGGCTAACTTCTGTTCCCAGTATTTAGTCAAACAAACACCTGGTTTCGGTTATTCCACCCCATAAAATGCTGTAAAAAGGGGGTGACGCTCAACCACCTCCAGCCCTCCTTTCACACACCCCTCTCTGTATGTAACCAGGGCACCAACACTGGGTGTTTCAGCTCAGAGGGAAAACAAAGGGGGGGGGGGGGGGGGGG